>OY978225.1:34194266-34376766 GCA_963854785.1 Vaccinium vitis-idaea | reverse complement strand
GGAAGAAAAGAAGAACAATAACTTACTTCAAGATCTTCCAGGGTTAAGCGCCTATTTTGCGATTGAGCTTCCTGCCTCTTCAGAGCATATTCTGCCCAAACTCGCTGAGAATCAATGAACTCACTCTCCCACGGCTGTAGAAAATGACAACACACAGTTAAAAAGAAGTTACCTACTCAGAAAGTATGCACTTACATGAAATAAACATCTATCAACCTGTATGTAGCGATAAAGATTAGGAATCAGCTGATCCTCTTCATGACTCATTCCACTCCTAAAATGTGTCACACCAACATCCGTCTGCTGACTGTAACGAAGGTCGCTCTGTGGGATCAATATGTGACCCATTGATAACATACCAAGCCCCCCAATTTCCTTCGGAGTATAAAAAATAACAGGAGGGAACCTGAACAAAAAATATCACTCAGAAAAATACAGAAGACAATATCCAGCCACACAACTGAACTAGGATTTCCAAACATTTACCTGCTAGGCATTTTCGAGTTTAACCCAATCTTAATACGGGTTTGGATTTTATTTTCACATTTGACCAGCAAATCTAAAAGTTCTTGAGTGTGCACAGTGGCTTCACGGAAGTATGTCATCAAACCTATCAAAAGAAAATCAAACATTCAGCAAGCATGATATCAATGTGCAAAATCAATGATCTGTACAAGCTTTCATGAGGAAGAAAGAATTAAAAATAACTACCTATAAGAGCCGTATTCCATTTGTTGACAATTTTTGTGAACGTTGTTGAACCAGAGGACATAAGAATCTGCCTCACACGATTCTCAAACACCTTCATATGCTCGTCATCAACTCGTAAGAAAGCAACTGCAGTCCGTTCTTTAGTTTGTTCATTCTGCAGATTCCAAACACCATCTCTTGTATTGCTGAATGCCTCTTGACTCATTCTTATCTTTGGCAGTATCCGAACCTCAAATCCACACCTAGATGTCAACAGAAAGTGTATCACCAAGAAGAAGTTAATAGACTAAATCCCACAGACAAAATGGAACCCCAGGCACAGTTGCATCCAAAACAGATGGCAAATCAGAGGGGTAACAAAAACCAGAATCGTGGTCTAAAAAACAATAAACAGAGTGTACATACATGCTGAAAAGCAAGTTCGGATTGTCTTTGCTGTAAACAGACACAAAACTGTTCTCCCACTCTAATGTTGTAATACTTCGTGGAAGACGGTTCTTCATATCCCAGAAAACACTCCTCCCGAGATTGACTGAAAATGGGGAAAAAGAGCAATATCAATTAGTTTGCTTTACTCACGAAGGTAAGGTCTACATGTGGTGCAACATAAAAGAAAACAATTACCATCATGCTTCATCAGCCTCATTCTCGCATCTCTTGGCCAACACTTCTTATTGTTATAACCAACCATATTCTCATTGTTAGGATCCGGATGTTCAGTGAGATACCGTTGGATGAGATCACGGGCTTCTTCATGAGTGAAGCGGAACAATATATGCACTTTGTCAATATACCGGGAATACAACCGAATTGGATGTCGAGTTTCAACTTTGGTGTCCCAAAAAGTAATGAACTCATTTGGCATTTGCGGAGGACCGGCAATTTCACTAGCTCGGGTCAAACCCAGAAGCAAGAGATCCAGCACAAGTCCATAATACTGTACAACAAAAGATGCAAACTGAAGTCCACGTATAAGCCCATACGAATTCGTGTGACTCATATCCTTGTAAGATAACACGACATTGTTCTTGGCAGTGACATAATCAGCAATGTTGTGATCAAGGACTAGACGCAAAAGCCTGTAGACGAACATTGCAAATGAGAAAGAAGTACTAAATTTCCGAAACTAAAGCCAAACAGATTAAGAAAACAATCAAAACAATCAAAACAGTAGGCACCTATTCAGCATTGTCAAATCCATTTTCTCAAAGAATTTCTCGAACTTAGTCTGAAGCATCACCACACACTGTCCCTCACTAGTGTCCCATATTCCTTGCAAATTGTTTATGCCTTGGCACCATTTATAGACAAGCAATGGTGGTGGCTCTGAATCTGCAGGCTTAATCCAATTAGGGAAGAGATGGCGTTTGTCTCCTTCATACCATAGGTACTGGTCAAGATACGCATCAGTAATTTTCTCAAGAGGTTCAATCTCATAAACGGGAATCAGATAACTGTACAAATCCATGAACTCAATGCCAACCTGTAAAATATTTATGATTAGTTGATATTCCACATTATGAAGCAGTAGAACAACAATATAAAGGCAAAACCCATTGTAAATATATGTATAGTAAACAAGTATACTTCTTTGAAGGCACGCTGAGTTAGCAGGTGACGTTTAATGCGCGATAACGCTTCATGCGGATTATCATAAGCTTGTTCAATGAGACCCAACTCCTCCCTCTGTAGTTGGTTTAATCTCACTGCCACACTGTAAGACTCTTTCAACCGCTCGAGTGCCAGGATAAGAAGCTTTGTATCATGCTTGTAAGACAATGGAGGGAATGGAATAGGAGAGAACTTCCGTGATTCCAACCAATGTACAGTAGTAGTGTAAATAGCCACAGCTTCTTCTGGTGTCACATACGGACCATCTTTAAGATAGTTGTGCTGGCGTTCCTATAGGAAAGGCGAAAGAAAAAATCAAAACAATACATATGGTGCACACAACAATAAAAAACCCCAAATGACTTTGCTTCAATTAAGCTCTGTGTGCAGCCGGATATATCATACTACCATCAAAGAAAAGGTAAATAGCTATACAAAAGAAGAGGACCAACTGCACACCTGTTCTGCCTTCAGCCAAAGACGAGTCAATCTTCCCAGATTCTTGCGACAAACTGTCTTGTCAACTGTTGCGCCCCTCCTTATACGTTCACGGTTATAATGAGCCACATTCGTCCACCAATCAGCTTTTGACTTGACATAACGAAGGATCATATTCTCAATGGGTACAGGCAACCCAGGAACCTAGAAAGTCCACAGTGAGATAAATATAACAAGAAATAGAAGAACATTAAAACATAACAATCTAGATGTGTATGATACCTTCCAAGGAATATTTGCTTTCCAACAGCGCCACGCTTCACTTAGATGCTGCAAGATAGTTCTTGCCTTATTTTGCTTAATGCCCTCTGCAGTTCCGAGATAATCCATTAATGTGACAGACAAAGAAAATCAGCTAATAATTAAATAAGTAACGGTACAGCCAAAGTAAATATTTGGACGAGTACGAATGAATTTCAAAGTATCAGCTGGTCACCTGGCATGGCATCAAGAACATCATGCATTACAGCAGCACGAAGCTCAAGGTCGAAGTGGCTTTCAACACGTTGCTTGGTAACAGTCTTGGCCACACCCTTTGAATGCCGTCCCTCAAACTGCCGTGCCAGTAAATTTCCTAACCACCTTTCCAGCAATGGCACTATCCCTCTAAGAAAGAACAACCATACCCTCCACATTGGAGCCCAGAATCCACATCCAGGTCCTTTGCCCACTGGCCCAGTATTGAAACGGTAGTAAATCAAGTGCTTCAAATCTTTACACATTCGAATCTGTCGCATCAGCCTGTACTTGTAACGGTACATCCCTGTAAGCTGACCAACATGGGAAAATGTATATTGCAAGCCATCTGCCAACTGAAACGCATCAACATTTCCCAGTCGGAACTGTATGTTGGCATCAACTACAAGCTTTGTCAAACGCAATATCTCACGACATAGATGGAAGGCATTACCAAACCTCGACTTCTTACGTTCCTTAGTAGTAAGAGTCTTCACAGGCTTCAAGTTGAAGTTATAATCAAGGTGAAGGTAATTCAAGTTTTTCCTGTGTATCAACAAATTGAGCATGTTATAACCTTGCTTACAAACTTGAAGACCTGCTTCAGCCCAATCAAGTTCGGTAGTTTGGAAAAACTTTGTAGCTGCAAGAGATCGGAATAAGTGCTTCTTCTTCTGAGCCTTGGGAGGTCGGTGATGTAGTTCATTCAAAACAAAACATTTCAACAATTTCTGGTAGCTGACCCGGACTTTAACTGGGTAAGACGGAGGACTGCAAGACCAGATAAACATGTAAAAATAAATATTTCCCCTTTAATAACATAAATACCAAAAAGAACTTGATAGTAAGAATTCACATCTTACCAGTGCTCCTTGAACCACTCGGACACAAGGGGTATATCTTCAGCTCGTCGCATCCGCCCAGACCTCATGTTAAAAGGGCGTGGGGCAAACAGTAGTGAGATACCAGCAGCTGTAGTGTCAGTATATATTGGAGTATCTTTCAACAGAGGTTCAACCCCATCAGGCAAATAAAATTCTTCCTCCTCCTCTTCATTAATTTTTTTCTCACGTCGGTCCTTACTAGTGGTGGTTATGGGGTGTATGAGTGGATCATAATAAAATGCGGGTAGATCAGGATCCTCGGTTTTAATGAACATAATCATAGGAGTGTGATACACACTGAGCTTTACTTTCCTTGGCCTATTGTTATAAAGGTGAGGGAATGCGATTCTATACTCTGTCCTGAGAGGTGACCGAATGATAAGTTTGTTGATGTCATTAAACTCATTCCAGTCTTCATCACCTTTTTCCATGTCACGATACAAAGGCTCGAACTTAGGACCACCTGCAAGTATACAATTACCAAATGAAATACCCACAGGTAATAGGGTGGATTGGATTTCAGAACTTGTTTTCCTTATCATCTTATTCAGTGATAACATAAAAGATATGATCTACTTGCTGATGACAAGGTTAGCAGAAGCATGATGTGACGTCATGTGCATTATGTTTGAAAGTTCAAAACTGATGGACTTTCAAATGCCCACTTCAATATCAACAACTAAATACTGATAGTGTGGAACAAGAATAAATCATAATGTCTCTGGTGAAGGAGAGAAGTGGAAAAGTATAAAAAATGAGAGAAGAAAACATACCAGGTATGCACATGTTCAGAGCTTTAGCAGTAAAAAATGACTCCATGTCGAACAAGTAAAAATAATTGCGGTCAATTAAATCAGAAAGTAGTTGCCCGGCCAGCCGATGAAGCGTTGCCATGATAGGAAGGGAGAGATGCCATTTCCGGTAACTAGGACCATTGATAAGCTTCGTCCTAACAAGGGGTTTATGGTCATAGAACCAAGTATATACAGCCGAATCTTCTTCCTCATCCATTTCTAATTGAATAGGCTCCAAAGGATCTACGTCCAAAAGATTATCAGCGTAATCCAAAGGAGGCTCCTCATCATCAAAAGGAGGAAATCGCATTCTCTTGAAATGCCGCCTATCCCTCTTTTCTCTTCGCATCATGATCCACATTGTACCCCACTGCACGTAAGGAAAACATTAGAGTGTCGTAACTCGTAACCAGACATTCATAAAAGAAAAACCTATTCTGCAACTCAAAGTAAAAACAGCACAAAGGGGCCAATCAGAAGTGACAATATAGACCATAATTTCAACAATTGTATGAATTGAATTCAACCTTCGATGGTCATCCCATAAAATAGAACACAATAAATAAAAAGAGGGAGGGGGGAGAGCAAACTAGCATACCTGAGCTAAATAAATGGGTTCAACAACCCAAGGTATTTCATTCACAAATGTGATAGCTCCAGTAGTATGGTATAAAACCTTCACATCACGCACCTGTAGTTGAAAAAATGTCACTAAGATGAGTCAATGCAATAGGAATGCAACAACCTTCCCAAAAGAAAAACCATATCAAGGGGAAGAAACAAGACCTGTTCCCAAGGCATTGGCATGTTCTCTAGGAGCTTGTAAACTGCATGTGGAACAAATTTAAGGGCTCCGAGATAAACACGTTTATCGTGACGAAACTTTTTTGAAGTCATGTCGCCATGATCCCTGTACAAGACCGTGTGTTAGGCAATCAAAATTCACCCAGAGTAGTCATTCCAAACTTCCTAAGTTCTCAATATATGCCATAATCTTAGGGTTTGTTTGCATAACTATAGAATTCAAATCAAGGGATTTGACATTATTCTTCAATGGGTATGGCTCAAATGCAGTATTGAAAGTTTAGACAGGGTTTCAGCATTAATTTTGAGAGCGCTATTATGATTTCTTATGAGGCCCGAAATACCTAAACACTGCTATAGAGACTTTAAAATAACTATCTAAAATAGAAGAACATGAATCCAAATCATGTTAAGGATAATAGCTATCCAATTACCAATTAAATTACCCTAAAAGTCACATTTTTTCTTCCCATCCATCTCCCATTTCAATTTCACGAGCAACCAGTAACTAAAAAACCTCTTATAATGTTTGTTTAGAACTGCAAATACCTTGATTTAAAATCTATAAGCATCCAAACAGACTTTAGGTAGCATCAATGGCGTAATTGGGCAGTTAGTTATTCCAGCTTGGTCTGAAAACGCAACGAACTTCAAAAAAACGTTGAACCTTAGCTTGTTCATTACACAAACAGATCTCAAACAAGCTTCAATCGAGCCAAACACAAGCCTATCTCAAGTTCGAGTGAAAAGCCCAAAAACAATTGTTCAAGATCGACTTTGAACGATCTTGCTTGAGCTCGAGTAGCTTAGTTCGTTTCTCCACCCTAAGCACGTAAGCTTAGATACACACACACTTTAGATTATTTAAGCGTTCCACAAGTACATGGCGACAATCAACTGGTTCCAGATTTTTAAGAAGCCCAAGACAAAGCAGAGAACTTACTTGTTGATCTTCCTAACGTGTTCAGGCGGCATAGCCTCCTTCTGCGCCTCGACGAACCCAAACTTCCGCTTATCGCCATACCGCTTCGAATTCAGCTGCATCCACTTCCGCGCCTTCTCTTCCAACCGAGCCTCCATCTCCTCCGCAGACGGCAGGACGGTGTACGAAGGCTGTGCAGCCGGAGGCGGCGGTATCGACGAGCCGCCTGTTCCAGGCGGCGCAATCTGCCCGCTGTTGTTCCACATCTTTTCTGAATCCGATGTACTCAACGGGAAACCCTAGACCATGTAAAGACACGTAGTGTGGTGGATTGGAGATGAGGAAGATGAACTTCGCGGTGGTTATTAGACAGGTTGTGAGGATTTATATGGTTTGGAAAAAATGTTATGGCGGTTTCTAGGGTTTTACAGACTGTGCTCTCACAGTCGGAGAGGAATAGAGGATGATGAGGTCGGTTTACTCTTCTCGCGTTTTTATGGGATGGGCAAATTTTTATCGCACCCGTAACTTCTTATAATTGCACTTTTACCTCTCAAATTTTCGTTCCTAACTTTCTTCTACTGTCATTCGTCATTTCTAATGAATCTAATCTATTATACACGAAGGCCTCGTTTGATTCGGGAATTAGGAGGGTGGGATAGGACTATTTTCGTCTAATCCCGCGTTGTCCCTTGTTTGGTTCCCGGAAAATGGTTTGGGATTACTAATCCCGGTATAAAAACAATACCTATATGTATGGTATTGTATAATACCTGGGGGGTGTGGTATTATTTTGTCCGGGATAAACCCACGCGGAAGGAGAAGTCCCGAAATTGCAAAAATTCCACTCAGCCCTCATCGTCTTCCTCCTCCTATCACGCCTCTCTCTCTCTCTACTGATAAAACCACCCCCACCCCATAACCGACCCTTCTCTCTTGTAAATCTCCACCATAGATCCACCCATTCCACACCACAGTTCCTCTTTCTCCCCACCGTAGCTTCTCACAAAACCGACCCCCAAATTTCCCCAAATCCATCCCAAAACCGAACCCTAAGCCACGTTTTTCTCCACAAATCTTAGCGAAAATCCTCTATTAAAGAAGAATCAGAGAATGATAAGGGCAGTGCAGAGATTTGGTTCAGTAAACTCCTCTATCTTGAAATCTTAATTTCTTTATACCATTTCGCTCAGTTTTTTGTTTTGTTTTCGTTCTGTAAATGATCGCGATTGAAAGAAAAAGATTGCACAAAATGGATGGGTTCTAGGTAGACTCGATCTTGACTCGATTTTCGATTTTTTGGGTTTCTGGGTAGACTCGATTTCCTAGGTTTCTGGGTAGACTCGAAACACTGGTGTTACTGGATCATAATCCCAAAATTTAGTTTAGGGAACCAAACATGGGATTGACCGAAACACGGGATTGATCGATATTAATCCTACACGAATCAAACAAAGGATTGAGTGAGATTCAGTACTAAATTAGTCCCAGGACAAATAATCCCGGACTATTAATCTCAGGACTACCAATCGCACTTATTTTAGTCCGCGAATCAAACGAGGCCGAAGGGAGGGATGAGACTCAATCCCGAGGTACAGTGTGAGACATTCAAGAGCTTTACTGCATGGGCTAGGGTTTCCACAGTGACATTTTTTACTAGTTTTTATGTAATTATTTTATTTTCCCACTAGTCATTCTCATCACATAGATTGCACAAATGTCATTTAATGGAAACAATACCAACTTTTTACTACTTGGTAATCCGATATTTTAAGTTGAAACTCACACTAAATTATTTTAAGTGGAGTACTAATTTGTTCGGTATTACTTAACTTTAAGTTATTTTTAAAAAAAGATTCACATAGTTTTAGGTCACATCGTCCTTTTCAACGAGGTCTATCATAAAACATAGAACACGGACCAAATTTGAAATAAATTTATGTAAAACGATGCTTTTAATACTTTTCGAAGTCTAGTCGTCTTTAACGATTTTTTTTTCAATTGTATTATATATTTTTTCAATTTTGACGAATGATTAATCCAAAAATGTTTACATTTGTCTAGTTAATATTCACAAAATGCTACTAAATAAACCCACTATAAATTACCATAAAAATAAGTCCAAATTGGGCCCTTGATACGTTTATTTATGATCATTTGGCTTAAATCCTTTTATGTTATGCTTGTTCACCTTTTTATATTTTTTGTTAGATTCACATTAAATGTTTTAATTAATCAGTTGTCTCATCATGAAGAGAGTAATCTACAGTCATTTAAAAATTACGGCGAAAATCAAATAAAATATTCAGTAAGGCCTTGTTTCCCCTTGCTAAAATAGGAATTTCATAAAATCAAGTGGGCGATTTTAGCAAACGAGAAAAGCATTTGCTAAAATCAGCCCATTCCTCATTTGCTAAAATCAACTCAATTGATTTTATGGGATTCTCATTTAAGCAAGTGGTAAACAAGACCTAAAAACGGGAAAAAGTCTGAACGATGCACCAAGATCATGGAATAATTAGCTATGGAATGAGTTCAAATCCCGCTATTGTAGTTATGTCTTAACAAACTTTGTGTGTATGCATTAGTTTATTGTCACTTTTTTAGAGCATCTCTAGCAGCCTTCCAAAATGCCTACTAAAAATGTCAATTTCTATTTCTCAACCCATAAAAAACATTAACAAAATACAGTCTAATCAAAGTGGTTATTCAAATCACAAAATTCTATCTCAATCTTTTCACCGGCACCACAATCTCTAGCACCGCCACATCCATCAACCTCCATAGTAACCACCAACATCGGCCATATAAGCTTCCCCAAAAAAATAAAAATAATAAATAAATAAAATAAAATAAAAAATAATCATGTCAAATGTGCCATCTTTGTCACTCTACTTCTCTGACGAACTACTCACCACGCAAATTGGCATTAATAACCCACATACACTCCGATTCTGGCATCAACAGTCCACCCAAATCCTTATACTTCACCTCCAATTTCACCCACCAAACATACTATTATCTTAAATTGAAACATAATCACAATACTGTATCAATTTTTGGTAGTTGTGAAGATAGGGAGAGAAAGAGAGAGGGAAAGCAATGTTGCCGAGTGCTATAGCGACTCACTAAGTGCGGTGAATCATTGTAGTAAAGGTGGAAAATGCCAAGCACGTGGAGAAGTTGCTAGAGACGCCAAAGATAGTATTTATCTCCGCAAAACCTCAAAAAAAAAGTGGGAGGCAAACTGCTAGAGATGCTCTTAGTCAAATTTTGACGAGTTGAAGTTGCTTGCATATAAATTAATATAAAAAAAAAAGTCCCTTGCATAGCATGTGATTATACTCTGGGCCAATGTTGTCAATTCGACCGAGTAAGTTCAAACAAGTTGATTGGTTAAAGAATCCATTAGTTAAACGAAAATGCAAAATTCCGCCCTTAAAGCGAAGGATAATATGTTAAAAGTGTGTCGATATCTCAAAAAAAATGTATTGATATCCGCCTAAATATATTGATATGCTGACCCTTACTGATCGGTGCTGTCAATAATAAAATAATAATAATAAAAAGTCTCTTGCATGTGATTATACTATGGGCCAATGTTGTCAATTCAACAGTAAATTCAAACAAGTTGATTGGTTAAAGAATCCATTAGTTAAAGGAAAATGAAAATGTTGTCAATTCAACAGTAAATTCAAACAAGTTGATTGGTTAAAGAATCCATTAGTTAAAGGAAAATGAAAAATTTCGCCCTTAAAGCGGAGGATAATATGTTAAAAGTGTGTCGATAACTCAAAAAAAATGTATTGATATCCATCTAAATATATTGATATACTGACCCTCACCGATCGGTGCTGTTAATGGGATGGGCCCTTTTGATTATGAAAAGAAGTTGAGAGGTGGGCTTGGGCTACTTACCATGCCCTTCTTTAGGAGCCCAAATCAAGTTTCAACCCAATTAAAAGCCTCCATACAAAGCAAGCCCATTGACGTCGCTAGATTCGAAAAGCGTTTGAAAGTGGGACCCACCCAATCGGTTGTAGGCATCCGTGCCCCATGTAACGGTCTCCACTTTCTCAGCACAAAACCAATCGACCGAAAATCTCTCTCTCTCTCTCTCTCTCTCTCTCCTTGAGAGGAACAACTAGGGCTTTTGTTCTGAAAAAGAAAGCGTGAAAATGGTTAAGATTATGCCAACCTCTGACCACGAAGATACTAGGAAAAGCTTTAGCATTTTGGATCCGCTGATATGTCGTAAAAGTCTTCGGAACCTCTCGTATCGCAAGCTTCTGCCACCACAGCACCTCAATGTATCCGTTCTCAAATTAGACGGCTCTTCCTTTGGTAATCCAATGTGCTTTCTTTCGGTTTTGTTGTCGTTATTTTTCGTTTCCTATTGTGGGTTTGATTCGGATTTTGGATTACGTAGATGTTAATGTTGCGAGGAATGCCACGGTTGCGGAGCTTAAACAAGCGGCGGAGGAAGTTTTCAGTTCGTCGCCCAAGGATGGTGAAAGCAATTTTTCATGGTAGAGTTTTGCTAGCTTATTGATTCAACATACTGGCCGTTAAGGATGATTGTTGGCTCAATAAATTTTGAAACTTGGTGTATAGGTTTCTAACTTGGTAGTATATGTTTGTTTGTGTACGTGTTAATTGCAGCATTGCACCATCAATCGGTTACTTCAGTGCGAGTGCATCATGCGTCTGAAATTTCTTTTATAATGTTTGAAAACTTGACCATCGTGCCTTTCTGGTTCGTATACAAACCAAAACTTCGTAAAAAGGTTTTTCTTAGTGTTTAAAATGAAATATATCATGTAGTAATAATCATAGAAAACCATGAGAAAAGAAATGAGTGAAGCACTAGTTTTAGAGACCTTGTGAGATGTTGCTTTTTTTTTTAGTTTGCTGATGTTTTTATCCGAAAAAGCTTTCAGGCGTTGAGCTATACTAATCCTACCACCATTGAACTTGATGTGGGTAGGTCACATGTATGGGGACACTTCTGTCTATGCTATGAAGGGAAGAAGTTAATCGATGACAAAGTTCATATTCGAAGTTTTGGGATCAACGATGGCGATCAGGTTAGCTTCTACATACTAGTCCTATTTGTGGGATTTGAGAAGGATTGTTGCTTCAAGTTTCGTAATTTCAAGCGGACTGTTGCTTTTCCTTAGATTGTTGTTTCAAGTTTCGTAATTTCAAGCGGACTGTTGCTTTTCCTTAGATTGTTGTTTCAAGTTTCGTAATTTTTCTGTCTTGATATGCATGGTAAACCTTTTTTGTCGTTGTCAACAACTTTCTGAATGCTAGTTATGGCTAGCAAGAAAAGTTACCAATGTAGTTTTAGTATTGCACATCTAAGGGTTCATATCTTCAGTTTCTATGTTGGTAGTAACTGAATTTGCAAGATACATATCCTTTTACTATGCTTTCTCATCTTTTCTTTACAGTAGTGTACTCATCTATAATTTTGCTCCTAGTCATTCTACCTACAACCATTGACACGTGTAAAATATTCCCAAGGGGTATGTTTTGGCTAGTTTCTAACCTATTAAACTTCATATTTTTCCTTTGTGTGTCTCAAGTTTGGTATGAGAAATGTGAAGGTAAAGCCAGAATTCGAAGAGGAACTGGCTGAGAAAGCTAATTTTGGAAAAGATTCCTGTTCTGCAACTTCAAGCAGTGATATAATTCTCCCCTAGGATTTCTCATCGTTTACCTCACTTTGTCTCTTGCTTTATTTTTGGTTTTTTAAATTTACATTTTTTTGAAGAAGTAAACTTAGCAATGATGAAGGAATTGTTTGACATCTTGATGGCCATCCAGCCAGTAGCAACACATACCACTTGAGCTGACTTATGCAAGCTTAAGATGAGGCATATTCTTGTTTTCTATCTATTGGTTGCAATTCAAAATTTCGTGTACCAGTGAGTCAGTGACTGCTTTGACTTCCTAACAATGGTACCTTCATTTGCTGCTTATTCCCACGAGAGATACTATAGGGCTGATGAGCCAGCCAACATCTTCTCTTTTTTGTTCAGTTGCCAGCTCGTATTTATTTATTTTCTTCTATCGTAGCTGTTTTCACAATGTATTCCTCTAGGTTCCAAGTATGGTAGCTGTCCTTATCCGCTTCTTGCTTCCTTGTCCTTCTCCCCGCTCACACTGTTGCGTCAAATCTTCCTCTTATTTTGAGACTGCTCTTAGGGGCTTGCTGAGTGTATATACTCCCGCATATATTTGGTTTATCATTTCTGACATTTATTCTAATGGAAAATGCAGCTTAAATTCATTCGAAATATGTCGATAAACTATAGACCACCGAAACAAGGATCTAAAATCATCAGTGGTGCATCCAGGCTGTGCTCAATGTAAGAATTTTCTTCTTGCCTCTTCTTTCCCTTGGTTCCCAAGTGGCTAATCGTAGCAACCCGTCCCACATCAGTAGATTACATGGGACATCAACGAAGTGGCTTGAATAGGATAACTAAGCTGTCACGTGATCTTGATATACATCTGTACCAACCCGTCCCAGTTGGTATCACCATTTTGCAAAAGAAGAATTGGTGTCTTCTATCTTGAATTTTGGTTATTATTGGCCTCATTTGGCTATTGTAATAAGTCATCTTAGGACTCAAGAGTGGAGAGATTAGCGTGGGTTTATGACAACATAGAGTGTTTGCATAAAACATGCAAGGTACGCTGGTGTTTGCAACATTGGTGAGTTTTGGGAGATAAATTTGAGTCTCTCCAGCTCATTATTATTTTAAAGTGGGTTTGATCTCCCTCTAGAGTGGATGTTGGCAATACTACTAAATATGTGTGTAACTAATAGGATGGCAGAATATAAGCTCTAGCGGAAGGCTTGGTTGATATTATACAAATAACCCTTCGTAGGGTCTATCACCTTTCTTTGAAAACAGAAGATGCAGGCTTGGTTGTTACTGCTTCATCGCTCTTGTCTTTCATCCTGGTATCCCAACTTTTCTGTCCGTTTAGTGTAAACATTTGTGCGTTGAATTTGTTGTATTTCCTGCATCATCTGGCAGATAGCTGCCACTGACAGCATTCCTTGGATTTGCCACATTGTGATCAATATGATCCTTGATTTGGATTTCCTAAATCATCTTGCGGGTTTGATTATGTTCTACTTTTGCGACGCACAAGAAGAATGTCGACTTCAGAGTTAAAACAACTTGACTAATTAAAAGGATGTGTTTACATCATGGATTTGTGGAAGGATAACCCAGGGGAAAGGAAAATGATAGGGAAACCACATAAATAATCTTAACTTCTTCACTCTATCAGCTTTGCATCTTTTCAATCACCATCTCTTTTCCTCAAATTTGATTGAGGAAACTAGGACAGAAGACAGTAGATGCCTTGGTTTCTTGACAAGGAAATGTAGTTTGTGAATCTCTCTTTTTGTAGAGTAATGAAACTGATGGCATTATTCAACAGGAACTTTTCGAGAGAAAATGTTCACGAAGATGGAGAGCTGACCAGTACAAACGGCAACCACCATATTGATGGAGAAGAGAACAGCTTCAGGCCCTGTCATTGTGAAGATGAGCATGAAGCTCCAATGCCAAAATTCAAATTGGCTCACTTCTTGAACGGTCTGCTTTCGTACTCGAAACTGAGAACTTCTGCAAGAAGGGGATTTGTTGACCAGAGTCGTTCTTCGAGATTTTTCCTGCAGTATGAGGGTGACGATCCCTGATAATCAGCGTTAGGGCAGCTAACACCGGTAGAAAATAGCATCTGGTGCACAGACAAAACTTTTAAGGAATTTTGATCACTTGACCGCAGCTTATTTAGTAAGGGGTTCTGATTGAGTCAATTTATCTATTCAGCGACAAAATAGAAATTTTCTTGGGAAATCCGTAGATTATCAGACTGCCAAGGATTATGTAGTTAGTTCTTTGTTGTACATTATATCATTCGACCCAAACTTCTTTCATATCAATGTGATCACCCTCCATCTATGAATTTTGTGTTTCTTATTTTGATGATCTCCAGCTTCATTGCGTTCCACGTATGATTATGGATTTGGGAAAAAACTGCAAAATCCTTTCCTGTTCTCGTTTACACAAATGCTGTTTCTTTTTTTCTTTCTTTAATCGCGGTCTTAGCCCGTGATTAAAAGTTGCGGACTTTTAATTTTGCCCGAGTACAAGACGGTTTTGGAAGCAAGATTATATAAGTAAAGATCACGGTCAAAACCTGTAAATTTTATTGCTCATAAAGTCAGGTGCATGAATGGAACTAGGTTTATTCTTCGTGGAAGAATGGTACATGGAAAAGTCTTCAGATAATGAAGTTGTCTTGTGCTGTTTTTGTCTTTTCAAATGGGAGAGTTTAATTCTTGGAGAATGCTTAGGAAACAAACAACCTGCATTTCAACCACGCAACCCAGGTCATGAGTTTTATTTTGGCAACATTGAGGTCATGGGAACCTTGTCATTTGTCAGCTCGATAGATAGGAAAGCCAAAATGAAAAAAAAACACGCACCCGGGGTTGCCATAGTGGTTCGGGTGAATGCCAGGTTTTGGGGTACTCTCAAGGTCTGAGTTCGATTTCCCTCTTGCCTCTGAGTGAGTACCTGATTTAAGTAGGGAACTGTGACAGTGTGTTGGTGCGCTAGTTCCCCGGAAGTTTGGGTTGCGCAGTTGGGTCCAAAAAAGTCTAGCTGTAGGGCTGTTCTCCATTGTAATTTTTTGTTTTTTTTTAAAAAAAAATCCCGATGGCAACTGAAAAGCCAGTGGATATTCGGTTTGATACCGATAAATACTAGTACTAGTTTCATGAGGGGAAAAAATAAATGTATTTTTAGGAAAAAAGAAAGAAAGAACTAAAGCTGAAAAGAGATATAAAAAAAAAAAAACGAATGAAAGAGAGCCAAACAAACAAAGGGTCAGAATCCTCTTCAGTTCAACATTTGGACTCGAGGAGACAGTCCTCATCTACGCCATGAATTGGTAAAATCAGTAGTTCGGATATAGACGAGGACCATTGATTACAACAAATAAATGGCGTAGACGAGGACTGCCTCCTCTATTCCAAATATTGGACTGAAAAAGATTCACTTTTCAAACAAAATATCTAGCAACACACCTCTAATTACATTCGTGTTTGGACTCGGAGCCGCTGAATATATGCGAGTCCATGTGAATGGAAGGCATGGGACACAATTGTATTCAAAATTATGATTAAAATTTTATTTCTAGCATTGCTAAAGAAAAAGATAATCGGCAAAGAGTAAATAATTTCCGTTTGATATTTTAATACTCGACAAAAAAATTATCCGTAAATGATTTGGTAATATGCCGATTATTCCTTCTTTTTTTTTGGGTCCAGAATGTAAGATACATTCATAATGAAGATCCAAGAGGATCAAATAAGGGGGACAAAACACCCAAAGCAAACATTGATAACTCCGTAATAAATGTTGAAAAAATTATGGCAATACATGAATTCCAAAGAATAATTTCCATTAGTGAAATACAAATACAAACATAATTGCACAATAAATCAGTGAAAAATACAAACAGTATTGGAGTCTTCGAGAATCGAGTCCTGCGTAACCACGGTCTCCTTAAAACAAATCCGCCGCCCTACCGAGGGTGTTCTAGGTTGAAACCGGCGTCTGTCTCTCATGATAAAAAGGCTAGACCACGAATCTCGAAACACCTCCGAGGAGCGCCTTGACAAACTGAACTTTGTCTGTCTCTCTCCCACAAATCAAAACTCTCTATGTGCTAGTGCACTGTGTAGACAAGTGTATATTTTCCTATTTGCAATGCACGATTTATATAACACCACTACACCAGTGGAAAGCTCTATAATTGCCACACACAATATGAGAATAAAAGCTCCGTACTTGTCTCCATACTTGCCAGCCATAAGTTCTCTATAATTGCCTGACAAAAGTGGAGATAACACCCTTATCTCTCTAGCTTCATTCATTGAAGGCAAAAATCCAACAGTATAAATTCTTGATAAAATAATTGAAGCACACTTAGTAATAACAAATGCGACTACACGCTAGTGAATATCCATAATTTGTAAACGGCACATGGTCATTTTTGGATTTTACCATCTCCATAAAATATGAGCATGGATCTATCCATCGAAAAAGGTTATCGCTATGACCAAACCTCCAGCGGAGGGATAAACCTCCGAAAATGAAGGAAAACCTAAAAATAAATAAAATAAAAAATTAAACTAAAGACAGAAAAAATTCAAACTTCCCGTCATTTATTAGCCACGCCATCGGCCACCTCTTGTCGAGCTACATCTTGCCTCATGCACTACGCCGATCTAAAACAAAGGCGCCTAGCCGCCTACACCGAACCGCAGCTCTCTCCACCCACTACATCGATTTGAACTCAAACACCTCAGATGAAGACGGGCATAAGAAGCGAGTATTAGCCGTTATAACAGGAGCCGAGTGTACTTCCTCAGCGAGTAAAATTTTGGGTGCTAGCTGGGTACTCAGCGCGCGTTTCGGTCTCATAAAAATGTTTTGGACAGTCCAAATTTTAGAGAGAGAGAGAGAGAGGAGAGAGAGAGGGAAGAAAAAAACTAAACCATCTAAAACACTTTTAATAACCGAGATTTGTATTTGGACACCATGAATGCACGGTACCCTATTTACACCAAAGTTTTTATCTCTTTAGACTGAGGGCCTGTTTGGGCGCCCTCTTTTCCCATTTTCCCATTCTCGTTTTCCTGTTTTTGCTGTTTGGGCGCCGAGTTGCAGAACCCATTCTCTCAGAACACGTTTGCCATTTTTCACGTTAGAGCGAGAAACTGAAAAACTGGGGCGGAGCTCCTTTTCCATTTCCCATTCTCGTTTTCGATTTTCCTATCATTTATTTCTCCCTTATCTACCCCTTGCACCTTCCACACAACACACGAACCAGAGAGAAGGGGGATGCCTGTGATCTGAAACTGTTTCTGTTGCTCCCATTCTTCATCAGAAATCAGTCGATTTTAATCAAGAAACAAATTGGAATTAGTAAATTTTCCAGAAATTTAAGCCCTAAAACTTACAAGTTCTTCAATGAAATCACAAAAATCGGATCAATCTTGATCCGAAGCTCTTGTTCATCTCCGGCGCCGGCGTGAAAATCGATTCCACCATGGCGCTTTGAAGCTAGGCGGCGATGGTGATGGTGGGGTGAGTCGGCGATGTATGCGAGGACTGGATCATAGTGCATATATATGTTTTGTGTATATGTGTGTTCTTGTCAAAGAGAAAATGTATATGTGCATATATGTTTGGACGGTGAGAGAGAGGAGACATGTGAGAGGGTTTTTGGTTTGGTACAACACAAGTGGGCGGTGGAGATCTTCTAAAGATCCACTACTGCCGTTGATTTTTTATCTTGTTGGAGTATGGAGATAACCTCATTTTATCTCTTAGCTTTAATGGTATATGACGTAAACAAGGGCAAAATGGTAAAAAGTCAATCCATAACTCATTTTCATCATTTTCTCCCAAACACTACTACTTTTGCAAAATGCATTCTGCATATTTCTCCCAAACACTTCTCCCAGATCCAAAACTCATTTTGACCATAATCCAAAAAGCCAAAAAACCAAAAAGTTAAAAATGAAAAGCTGAAAAGTGAGCTCCCAAACACCCTCTGAGTTTTTCAAATGATTTTAGAAATCCAGTTACTAAAAATCATGATTGATTTTAGCCTAAAATCAACTATGATTTTAACACCTGGTGAACTCATTTGCTGAAAAATACAAAAATTCATTTTTCTTGCAATATTCCTGATCCGAATCCACGTCAAGAATCTTTCATTTTTTCTCCCCCGAGAAAATTTTAAACAAACCACCCAAAAAAATACGGCCGCTAAACAAACAATATCGCGACGGGACCATCCCCTCTCTCTCTCTTCTTTGTGGAGTGAAGTGAATGCTAAAGAACTGATAAAAAAAAAAAAGTGAATGCTAAAGAAAGCAGAGAAACGAGTCCACAGTGGACTTCCCAAATTTGTACAGATTCCAATCTTTCTTAGATAACGTGTCCCCATTGATTAATCAAAAGCTTGGCTCGACGTCCATGGGAGTGCGATAGACACGTGGCGCCCTCACCTGGACTGGTATACCTCTTTGACTTCGCCAATTCCTCCAGTAAACGAACGAGTTCTAGGGTTTTTGATTTGCAGTCGCAACAACTGTTGAATCAGCGAAGAGATTTCAACTGTTGAATCAACGAAGAGATTTCTTGAACTCCCTCTCTTCGGGTAAATTGTATGTATCCGAAACTAAAACTACCTATGATAAAGTTTTCATCTTTTTCAGCCGATGAATTGGTTGTTCTAGTCAATTTTGACCTATCTATCTTCCTTGCTTATCTTCTAAGGGTGAAGTTGATGTTTTTATCATTAGGATTGTGGGTTTAATTGAGCTAGACAATGATTATTCTGGCTTGAATTTTTTAGATTGTGTAAAAAATGGAGTAAAAGTTGTTATTACCGATAGAGTGTTAGCTTTTGCTTGTAGTGTTAGCTTTAGCTTTTGCTGAAATTTTTCTATAATCAAGAATTCTCCGCTTATGAAGGATTTGGTTCAGTTTCACTGTTTCGGACTGAACTGAATTTAAGCTGAAATTAGACTGTGAAGTGTAGATGAATTAAATTTTGCAGTAAACCTCAGTTTCTGCGAAGGGGATTTATTTGAACAGGGACCACCAGTTATGGGTGTAAATTTATTTGAACAGGGACCACTAGTTAGTGAGTAAAACTTGGCCAATTAGCCCTGAGGTTATGTTTCGAACCTGATGCCAGCCAGCTTGTGCGTATAGTGTCGTAGTTTAGATCTCTCCCCAATCTAACCCTGCCGCTGGAACCCCACTAATGGGATTCAAACTGGGCGTAATTCTTTTTTTTAGATCGAGTAATATATTCTCGATGACTGTGTGTGCTTTCTATTCATGGCACGACGTGAGAAAGTGCTCTATCTCGCTTGTTAAGCATACTATCTCGCTTGTTAAAAGGGGCTGACAGTGTGTTTTCATATTCTTCCTGTGAAGTCTAATGAGTTGCACGGGTTATATCTTTCTGCACGGGTTTTATTTAAATAATCGGAAATTACCTCTTCAGCATATATTAGCAGTATGATATATAGCTCCCTGGCTAGTATCTTGACCATTTATTTTCCACGTCAGATTACAAGGATTTGATATTTACATGCTCTTTTTTTGTTATGTCCTTCAGAAGGAGAAATGGCTGAACAGCTTGGAGCATTCACAGATTCTACACCAGCTGTTTCTTTTGATTATGAACTTTATGAAGGGGATCCTGACCACCTTCGAACTGTAGTAGCTACACCTCCTCAGATCAGCCCATGGATTGTTCCTGCATCATTGAACCTGAAGCATCGAATTGGGCGAGGGCCCTTTGGTGATGTTTGGTTAGCAACACACCATCAATCAGGTGCTGATTTCGATGAATATCACGAAGTGGCTGTTAAAATGTTACATCCAATAAAGGAGGATCACATGCAAAAGTTCGTGAGTAAGTTTGAAGAACTATTTCCCAAGTTACGGGGACAATCAGGTGTTTGCTGGTTGCATGGTATCTCAATAATATCTGGAAAGGTACTTTTTTTGACACATGAGCAGTTGTCTTCCTCTGTTTCTTTGGTAACCGTAGTAATCCACTTGGTGACTTTTTTCCAGATTTGCATAGCCATGAAGTTCTACGAGGGATCAGTTGGTGATCGAATGGCTCAGCTGAAAGGAGGAAAACTTCCACTGCTTAACGTGTTAAGGTGATTTGCCTGGGGATGTAACTTTCTTTCTAAAGTGTTGTAGTTTCGATGATGCACCTGGATTATCCTCATGGAAACCTAATTTGTCAGGCACGGGATTGATTTGGCTAAAGCAATTGAAGGATTGCACTCAATAGGGTTGCTGGTGCTGAACCTCAAGCCTTCTAACTTCCTTCTTAATGAACATAATCAAGTTATCGTTGGAGATTTCGGGATCCCTTACCTACTTCTGGGGATTCCACTGCCCAACGTGGATTTGGCTCTCAGGCTTGGGACCCCGAACTACATGGCTCCAGAGCAATGGGAACCAGAAGTAAGAGGTCCAATCACCTTTGAGACCGATACTTGGGGGTTTGGATGCAGCATTGTGGAGATGTTGACTGGTGTTCAGCCCTGGTTTGGTATGTCAATTGAACAAATATATAACTCTGTTGTGGTGAAACAAGAAAAACCAGTGCTACCAAATGGTCTGCCTCCTGCAGTTGAGAATGTGATCAATGGATGTTTCGAGTATGATCTCCGGAATCGTCCTCTAATGGCAGATATAATTCATGCATTTGAAAGGTATGTTTCAATGGCTTCTCACAATAAGTAAGGATGACTGACCATGGTAAGATCATCTTCAGCCAGTGCATATTTTTAGCCTAAAGTTTTTTTCTGCTTTATTTATAACCTCGTTAGTCGTTACCTTTCATCCATCTCCTACGAGCAATATCTCTGTTTATTTCCTTCCATAATTTATACGCTCACTTGTCTAGTCCCAACATTGTATTCATTGTTATTGTAATAGTATGTCAGGACTCGAGAATATATAATCATTGCTTTTCATGTACAGTTTATCATATGATTAACCTAGCTACTTTAACTGGTGGATGTGAATTGATACCAAGTTCAACTCCGTTCAGCAAACAGGAAATTCAACTTCCTAAGCTAGCTTAGATTTTTTATTGATGTTTCCAATTTACCTTTATGCAGGTGAGTGCAAATATAGTGAAATGGTGAAACAAGATTCACTGATTCATGTAGTGGGTCCGAAACTATTGAAATAATAGGGGGTTTAGTATCTCTGTCTAGAGTCGGACTTATCCGTCCTGAAGACTGTTGAGGGTCACCCATCTTTTCTGAACCTCAACAAAGTTTTAGTCTGATTCAGGGGACCACTTGATTAAAAGCGCCTGAAGGGACCCATTCTCTGGTCCCTTGGTAAGTCAATAGTCAGAGGTATTGCAATAAAGGGCTATATTCCCTTCCGCACATTGTCTCAACTGTACATTAGGACATAATTATGCAAGCTATAAAACCAAGAATTTGAAGCTTTTATCAACTCTCTTTTATTAAGGTCTATATTGTATGCCTTGTTCTACAAAACCGAGGTAATGACTCCTGATAGGATGGATGTGCTTATGTTGACGTTACAGTTCAAACAATCTTGTCTGTGTTTTTGTTGGCAAATGAAGTAATCTCCCTCATTGCCTTCACACCAGTAGCCCGACCAAAGGATGAAGAAGAAATAGAATAGCAAATTTTAATATCTATAGTAGTAAAAACTGGTTCTATTTCAATTTGGATACCAAGGTGCATTACTTTGAAATAACCATGTATCATCCTCTCTGTATTTTCGTTGGCAAATGAAGTGATCTCCCTCATTGCCTTCACACCAGTAACCCAACTAAAGAATGAAGAAGACCAAGGTGCATTACTTCGAAATAACTATGTATCAAGCATGAAGATGATATCTGGTATAACTCATTCAGTTTGAAAACCTCAATTTACAATTTTTGCAATTGCAAATTGCAGCTCACAGAATGGTATCAACAATGATGGAGAATGGATTGGCCTGGGAAGCAGAAATTTCCAAGAAAAATCGGATAGCAGTAGCTACACTTCATGGTTCCCATCGAAGGATCATTTCCAAGTAGGTGATACTGTTCGTTCAAGGAAGATGCTGAACACTTCCAAGGCGAAATCCATGGATGTGCCAGAAGGAACCTTAGTTGGTCTGGAGAAGGACACCAATCGAGATGGATTTGTTCTCGTTCGAATCTACGGAATGCACAACCCGCAAAGGGTAAGCGTATCAACTCTGGAGAGGGTTACTTCTGGTTTGGTGGTTGGGGATTGGGTGCGCTTGATTGAAGAAAACAGCCACCACTCCTCTGTGGGGATTTTACACTCCATACAGCGAGATGGAACTGTAGATGTGGGATTTCTAGGACTGGAGACCCTCTGGAAAGGTCATTGTTCTGAGCTTCAGATGGCAGAAGCTTATTATGTAGGACAATTCGTGAGGGTTAAGGAAAATATCTCGACTCCTCGGTTTGACTGGCCTCAGAAAAGGGGAGGAGCATGGGCCACTGGCAAGATTTCACGTATACTTCCAAATGGGTGTCTTGTTGTAAGGTTTCCTGGCAGATGTGTGCTTGGCGATGAACCCAGTAGCTACTTGGCTGATCCGTCTCAAGTGGAGAGGGTTTGCTTTGATAGTTGTCCTGGGATAGTGGAGAAGTACCAACACGTAGAGGATTTTCACTGGGCTGTGAGGCCAGTAGCAATTACAATCGGATTGCTCACAGCGTTAAAGGTGGGTTTCTTTGTCGGAGGTAATGTGAGAGCGAGACTGAAGAAGGGTAAGAGAAACCAGCTGCAGGGTGATGGAAATGCTCAAGATGGCCAGAGTGGGGGGAATTCGGCTTGGCTTCCGCCGCCAGTGGCAAATATCCTTTTCAGGGAAGGTCCTCCCACTGCCGCTGCTAGGTAATAATACGCATCACCATGAGTTGGCCACAATTGGTCCATTAATAGGTAATTCCTGCTGGTATGGTGCGGATCTGGGCAGTGGGTAAGTTGTGAACTCGTAAATATGTCCATACAGTAAGGATAAGTTGTATTACATTCTCATCTATTCTCCATGAACAAGTGCATTGTATATATTCTGTCGTAAATGTTAAGCCACGTTACAGTTTTAATGTCGTTAAATGTCAATCTTTCAAGCAATTTCCACGCGCTCAAAATGGTGGATGGGGCAACCCGATTGGGAGTCAGAGGATCCACAGTACCTGTAGCCTCCCGGATTTCATAATCATCATTTTTTTATTATTTTAAAAGCGGGCTGAAGGGAATGGAATGACCTGTTCACAAAGATGCCTCAGTCTCATCTTTGATTCTTTGAAGGAATGCTTCCTTGTCTCATAGCAGAAAATTTTGATCATATCATGGATTGGCAAGAGCATGTTTGCATTTTCAGAAGCAGAATCCAAGTTAGAACTTGCTAAGGGTAAGATCATTGGCTGTAGTTTCGGTTTTGATAACTTATTATTACACTTCTTGAAAGCAGAAAACTGTTACTATGGAAATCAAGACTCAAGCTCATCTGGGGCTGATCTCGAACAGCTTGAAGGAGGAACAACCCAAATATAAAGACGGTTTCAAGTTTAACGAGTTTCAGAAAAAAAAATTGAGCATTTTTTTTTTTCCCGCGGACTAATTTAAGCTTGGTTTGGTAATGTAACAAATTGATATTGGCCGAGCTTTTAACAAGCAAATACGAATTTGAATTTGAAAATCGATAGACTCATGAACAAGTTGCAAATTTTGCAAAATGAATGGTAAGTGCAATTTAACCTTACAATTTACCGAACAACTGTGACTTATTAACGTGGAAAATGCTAAACTCATAATGTGCAAAAGATGTATCCATAGCCGAAAAAAAAAAGTATCAATATCCATAAATGTGTATTGTCATCCGTGAGTTTTGTATTGATACCCGAACCTATTTGTCTTTATGTTTGTGTCACCCTCTGCCTAGTGGCCGGAGGTTAGCAAGAACCTTTTAACGTATCTGTTGATATCCAATCGTGTTCTATGAGATGTGGACAAAAATTAAGAGTAACCCACCCAACTATATTGGGCCATCGTCTATGAGCCCGTTTAGAAACCTAGTGGCGAATATATTAAGGGCATAGGGGGATGACGTGACCCTCCTGCAATTCCAGAATTTTTTTTTTTTTTTTTTTTTTGTATTTGTAAAAATCCAAGGTGTTCAATAACCTTAAAAATAATTTTTGAATACCTAACTTCTTAACCTCGAAGGGAGCCACGCTTCCTTTGTTCTTATAATTGAATTATAGGTAGCCCAGGGGAAAGATCGAGGCTAGCCGAATGCATAAAGGAGACGTATCGGCCCATAGTCCTACTAATGTCATTTCCGTTACGGATGGACAAATCTGTCTGGAAACCGAGTTCTTTTTGGACAGAAGATAGGAAAGATTCAAATTCAAAAGAAGAAAGATTCATATCCACAACCATCAACCACGTGTGATCAAGGAACCCCGGCCGTTCAATCGTGTTTAGGACGGCTAGGATGCGTTGGGCAATTTTAATTTAAATCAAAACACATCCGAACCGTCTAAAACACGATCGGACGGCTGAGGGTGCACAGCACCCCGGATTCGTGATCATGGAGGCTTAGTATCATATTGAGATTTTGTATAATGTAGTTTTCACGTGTTCTACGAGGTGAACAGTTAGATTATAGTTTTGGGCTCGAGATGTGAACAAAAGTTGAGAATATCGAGAGGCATGAAGTATGAAGAGGAATTGATCCCAATTTTCAACGGCTTAAATGAGTACATGCAGCCCAACAATACTGGGCCAGCGTCTATGAGCCCATTTTAGAAACCCAATATTTTCTCATAAACCCCAACTCCAGTCTTCTCAATCTTTACTCGGAAAAGTGCAAGAAAGCAATTTAGAGAGAGAGAGAGAGAGAGGGCATCATCTCAACCCATCCTGTAATTCTACGTTCTTTCTTTCTTGCAATGCAGTATCTTAATTTGTTATTGCTCTTTCTTGTTTTCATACCCTAAAGTTGTTAGCTTTTTCCTCCATTTTTTCTTGCCAACCAAACGGGAATTGATCTCATGCAGGATATACTGCAAAGAAAGTGATTACGAAGAAGTAATGGAAAAAGTTCAGTTTCAAGAAATGGCAGGGAAAGACAGAGGACGAGGAGAAGACGAGGATGAAATCGATGACATGGCTGACCAAGTCACCTGCATCAGTCTCCACAAACGAGAACCAACCAAACGAGGTAAATTTTCTTTAAGAAGTTGCTAAATTTTACTGTTATTTTCTTGGAAACCCTAAATACCTTTTCATGCCCTAGTAATGGTTTCAAATTGTAAGACTGTATATTCTTGATTGTTGAGCAATTCTTGTTTTTTGATCGGCAATTGTTGAGTACTTCATTGACCTAAAATGATCCCCTCTGCCTAAAACAAGGGATTTTTTTTTTATATTCTTTATGGGTGACTATAATGAGCTTCGTATTCATTCATTCATTAGAATTTATCAGATGGTCCACATTACATTCATCCAGATGGGTATGGGATTATGAGTTTTAATTCTTTTATGGTCTTAAACCGACGTAACGTGGGCTTAGGTCCCAACGTTTTATTAACTGATTACCCATTTCGTACCAAAGCCATGTTGGATTGTATTCCTTAACAGGACCAAGACTGACATCCTAGCTTTCGATTCTCCGAAGTTATTTTTTAGCTTCAAGGAGGGGGCCCCAAGTAGCCGGTGTTCACGTTTGGGATCGCCAACCATAAGCCGCCTGATCTAAGGATCACATTTAGTGAACTTTTTGGAATTTGTTAATTATGTTTGTTTTTCTAGTTGTTATAGTCGAGAGGAATAAGAAAAATATAGAAGTTTGGTGAGAAAGAAACTTTAAAATTCACTAGATACTGAAATATAGCTTGAAAAATAAGGCAAAGCACACTCCAAAAAACTTCTTTAAAAAGAGAAACAAACAGTTCGATGTTTTTTCATGAAAGAATATCCAATCTTCTTTAGGTGAAGGAGAGCTGTCTTGGGATTCTGATATGTGGAGGCAAGAACAGAAGACAAGAGCAACAAGATTAGAGAAACAGCTCAAGGCAAGGTGGGCCCTTGAGGACCAAATTGAGGACCAACTAAACCGTTTTCATGCCCACTACAATCGGGCCACGGCCCCAACCCGGCTCAAGGATGTGGCCCAACTGCTGATGCCCAAGGGGGCTCCGGCCTATGAAATGGCCGCCTTGTCCTGGTTTGGTGATTGGAGGCCCACTGCTATTTTGGGCCTCCTCCGCTCCATGGCCCACTCCTCATCATCCCTATCAGAGCCCATGGGCCTTGAGGAGGCCCTGTCTCAGCTGATCCATGAGATAGGCATTGAAGAGGCAGTGCTTGATGAGGAAATGGCCGAGATCCAAGCCAACTGTGTCCTCCACCTGCCTTTCGGCCCAGCTGGCTCGGTGAACAACCGGGCAGCTGGGCCTGCCTTAGCCCGCGTCCAGTCAGAATTCAAGAAGATCCACCGGGTCATCACTAAGGCTCAGAACCTCAGGTCCACTTTACTCTCCTTACTTTATGGAATTACTGTACAAGTAACCACGATAATTACCACAATGTTGACAGTTATTAGCAGTTAATAATAAGTACATGTATAATCTGGTACAGGTTTAGGGCACTGGAGTTGGCAGTGAAGAAGGTGTTGTGTCAGACCGATGCAGCCGAGTTCTTAGTTGCATTTGTGGGTATTCAAGACTTGATCCATCAGATTGCTGCACAGCAGAAATTGCGAAAGGGTCCTGTCTCGGTGCCTCTCAAGGCCTTGGGATGTAGTTAAGATCAGGGGAATGTCGACAATTATAATCAAAACAATCAGATTCAATCAGGGAAAAGCGGTTTTTCAGCAAAGACATTAGGTACCATTGTTCTACCTTGTTTTCATATCCAATTCCAGAAACTTTAGATGCAACAATTGTTAGTAGGTTGAAATAGTAGTCTTTTCCTTTCTGTGCCACGGCTATACCGATTACTGAATACTTTTCTGTACAGACAGATTTTTTTTGTTGTATGCTGGTTGTGGCATTAGGAAGCAATACAAGATTTATGCTTGAATCAGCACCAGAATGCGGATGCATAGGTTTTACGTAGTTTTTGGCTGGAGACTTTTTTCGTCGTTGTTGTCGTTGCCATTGGTAGGATGTGTTTGTATGTTAGAAAGTTAAATTACAACAATAAACTACAATAAGCTCGACCTCAAGAACTCATCTTGGACACCCGAAGGAGAAAAAGACCACTTGGGCAGGGCTTAACCAAGAGTATTTTTGGCTCGAGACTTTAGAGACCTTTCCCGAGAAAGACGGGTTTGGTTCTAAATTCTGGTACGTTATACGCCATGATCTACGGAGAGAGCGAGCGCCCAACGCCGATTGCGTTACGGAATCGATCTCTCCAAAAAGACATAGTTATAAGTCTAATTGCCTATTGCATTTGCCAGACCGTGCTAGTATTTGTTAAGCTAGAGCCTATTCCACGAAATTGACTTATTTTGTGCCTTACGAGGCAGGTCATTCTCTTACAATACATTAACTCATAAAACTAAGTCAATTCCTAACTTGAGACGTTTCTGGAACGACTTCATACCAGTTTTACCTTTCCTATAATATATACCTTCTGATCCATTCTATTCAAATTATTGCTTTAGCATATTACTACCAATCAGCACATTACCAATTATATACGCATACTCCTCCTCCTCCACCTTTTTCGAGAAGTATTTAATCCAACTTTTTATTCCTTTTTTTTTAGCCGCAGCTTTTATTCATTATTTTAGGTAAACATTATGAATTGATTAGATTATCTCACTTGTGGCATGAAGTCATACTTGAATGTACCAAGTACAAAGCGTTTAAAACTAGATTATCTCACTTGTGGCATGAAGTCATACTTCAATGTAAGTACTAAAAAGAGTTCAAAAATAAACCATAAAGGTCGTACTCAATATATATACGTTCACTACTCAAGCTTATATTAATATTACAAAAGTTCTTTTTATAATCGGATATCCGTCCGTGTCCATGCCTCGACTAATTCTGGGTTCCTGATGTTAACGACCAGGCAAATTCTCTAGCAGTCCGAAGGTTTAAAATGTTTAGCCCCCGTGGGATTAAAACGTGCGACTTCATAGAGAACAAACACTTATTGCTTTCTCATACTCACACTGCGAAACCCAGCGGGTTAATGTTGCAAAAGTTAATTACCTAGACAACCTAATCACGTAAGGATCTTGAAGAGTTTACATCATAATCTATTTTGATCAAGAAATCATAATCACGCATATACATCAATAGATCGTAAGCAATCTAATGACATGATCCTAATTCCTAACCACTCTCAACCCCTAGTGCTATAGCCTATTACATCGTAGGGCTATTGCATTAAACACCCTAATGGATTAATCCTATCTACCCTAACAGTAGTGTTTATATTCTATCACATCAAATCTCCTAAAATAAGGGATGCCTGATCTTGTGGGTCCTCAGGGCCCTTGCTCATTCACATGATCCACTTGGGGCCATTATTCAGTGGTCTTGACCCCTAATATCTTTATCCATGACATATTTTTGGGATATATGCTTTGAATGAATTGGGATTATGTAAATTTTGGACTCTGAATTGTTTTGCTTTGTAGATTGATGAAATAGGGGTTTTGGACTCCTTTTATTTTTTTTTATTTTTTTATCAATCTTCGGGGTTTTGGACTTTGAATGAGATTTTTTTTATTTATCAGAGCCATTTTTTTATAGGAGTGTTATTATTTCTGAACAGAAGAGCTGTTTTTTTTTATTGAGAATCTGTTGTTTGGGCAAAATGGAAAATTCACATAATTGTAGGCTATCCAACCCTTCGTATCTAGATTTGGGTTTTCGTTCCTGGATCCGATCGATGTAGGCGACGGTTTTCTGGGCTACCCATCGGCAACGGTAAAGGCCTCTTGCGGTAGCGACTGCGGCGGGAATGAGCCATAGCTGGATGCTGATCATGTGTTATCCTCCCGCCCATACGAGCGGATTGGTGGGTTTCGACACCGGTACTGTTTTTTTAGTGTTTTTGTTGAATTTTGTTTGTGTTTCTTGCTGTTCTGGGGACCAACGTGCCCTTTGTAATAGTTTGTTATTGATTATGCATATATGTTTATGTTTGCTTAAAAAAAAAAAAACTCATATCCCCCATCTACTACAACAAAACAAACCAAGTAACTTTTTATCCCCTTTCTAAACTATATCCACTTATTTATTCCCTTCTTATTATATCCCATTCTCCCCTATAACAATATCTCCCGCTAACAAACATGCCGTTAGTATTGGACCCTAAAAAAATATGTGGTGGATAAGAATGTTAGGGCACTACATCACCGTATCCCAAGACCACTAAATAATTTTTCCTTGCATGCAACGTGTACTAATACTATTCCATACACCACTTGAAATCGAGAATACATCCCATGGAACTGGATTTTGATGTGTGCAAGTTGTGATCCAAACCCACTTCCCATCACATGACACAAAATCTCTTCATGAATTGATTGCATGGAGATATGTTGTCCTTCTTGTCTTTAGAGTTGGATACCCAAAGAGGCAAATGCGAACAGTGTCTGAAGCTTGTTTGGCAGGACATAAGCTTAACAGCTGGAGCAGCCCCCAAGACTTAGACCGGTTGGTTGATGGGTTTGCTCACCACACAAGTGATCAGGGTATGATTCTTGGGTCAGACTACAAGAAAGTATTTTTTTATGTGAATTTCCCGTTTCGGCGTGAATTGTCTGCATTTGATTGGTCCGGGAAGGGATAAGTCCAAGCGCGTGCAAACTGACTAGGACACTAATGACCTTCAAATCTTAAAAAAAAGGAAAGAAAAGAAATTACAGCTCCAGCAACTTCTGCTGTTATTACATGTCACAGATGTATATTCGAGTATGTGTGAAGTCTAAGATTCATCTAATTTTGATTTGAAGGATACGGCGAACATTTTAAAGTAGTGATATTACGAGTATATTACCATTATTTTTCGAGGTAAATTATGTTTAGAATCTTCATTTCTCTTTTTTTTTTTTTTTTTTTTAACGGCAAAAAAGGTGAGGGGGCAACCAATACAACAACTCCCTTGGACGTGACCATATTGGCTCTCAACCAGATGTAGAAGGTCCAGTTCGAGTTGTAGCTATTGTCCAGAATGACAGGCCGTCGCCATAGTACCATCTAGTACCTCCACGCTAGTCTTGCAGTTGGCGGGACTCGAACCTTGTCGAATCGTGTACGGAATGGAAGAGCATTTAAACCCATTCACCCTTGCCATCTAAGCTACTGCCGTCGGTAATTGAAATTGTGTTCTTGAAACAATTGGAAAACCCAGAAAGCTGCGGTAAAGACAACTCTATTGTTTAAATTAGAAAATACTCCATTTTGAGCCCAGTTTTAAATTAAAATCCTGGTTGAAAGGTGTTATTGCCAATTTTTTTTTATTTTTTATTTATCTTGTGACGGAGCATATTCTATTTCTTCATTCCCTTCTGTATGAAATTTTTAGAACCCGTGTAACTGAGGTGCGCTGTAAATCTGCAATGGACAACATGCTTCCTTAATAGAGAGTTATACTGTTGATGATTAACATTGAAGCAGAGGATTATGAAATTTATCGAGTTAGAGTCTAATCAAGGCTTGATTTGGTACAAGAAACAAGGACCGCATACCCATCGGACCAATTCGAATGTGGGCGGCGGCCCTCCCATGGTTTTCAGCCATGGCGGCTGTTCCATCCCCGCTCCCCCTCCGCAACCCTTCCACTCGTCTCCCCGATCTTCTCTTCGGTTTCCCGATCTGTTCTATGGCTGCGCTTCCTTGGCGTTCGGAGACTCTTCGTGGCTAACAATCCTCTCCGTTCCGGTATGGGTGACCACGCCCGATTTTTTGACTCGGGGGAGCCGGATCTGGGATTTCCAGATCCGGACCCCTGACAACGACGGCGGCAGCGGCAGGTGACAGCTCTGGCGATTTGCTGCACTTTTTTATTTTTTGTATTTATTTATTTTGGTTTGTTTTGTAGGTGGTTTTTGGCCGGCGGTTTTGAGGGCCGGTGGTTTTATTTTGGTTGTTTTTGTTTGCCGGTTTTGGGCCGGTGGTTTTGGTTAATAATATTCTTCTACCTCTTTACCCTAAAAGTTGTCCTAAAGGTAGTCGGTATTATTTACTTTTCGCAATCTTTTATTTAGTTTTTTTTTCTATCATAATTATTACTAGAACAATAGTTAATCTAGAAAATTTAACGTGAATTTAGCAAAAATAAAATAAAATAAAATAAGAAGACAAGAAAAGATAGCAGAATAATTATTTAGCCGAAATGGGTTTAATCCAAATAAATGTAAGCCAATCATTGCTGGCCCCTCCAATGCAAAGGGAGCAAGAGAAAATCATAGTATCAAAAAGTGGTGAGAAAAAGGGGATCACACATGATGCTAACATGTGCGATTGACTTGTGCATAAATTTTGAAAAGGTGAATTTCTTGTGTGATCTAAATGCATCTATGCTTCTTTGATGATGGCAATTTTGAAGGGGTAAAAGAACTAAATGACAGATAATGAGAATTTTGGAGGGGGGCCTATGCAGGACTTAATAATCAGCTTATGATCATGCTTGACAGTACACAGGCGTGCACATAAAATAGTGTTATATCTTTCCCGTGGACCCGTCAATAATATATACTATTCTGGATAAGTTTTATAAGGAACACCACGCATTCTCTGTTTATCTTCTTGTTTCACAATACGTTGCATTCTTATCTCATTTTTAATCTCGTGATATGTTGAGAAAGATAAAAAGAGAGTCATGCGGTAGACGATAAGTTCAAAATTCACAAAGAAACACAATTTTTTTCCATTCTTGTTGGGTTTTGTTGAATTTTAACTCTCAATATATATGAGAAGTGTATGGGACATAGTAGTCAATTATTTAAAAGAAGTGTATGGGAAGATAATAAATTCTGCAAAATACATATGAGTTGAAATTTTATTTATTTTTACATTGTTTGAATTTGAATATTAATGGAGTTGTTTTCTTGACAGAAATAATAGTGAAGAATGGTAATCAGGTGCACTTCTTCTTTATTTTTTAACGACAGGACATGCATTGGTTAAGGTTTACTCCAAAAAATATGTTTTTTTTTTTTTTTGTAAAGAGATAGACATGTATATTAAATCAAAATCACCGCCAAAACCGGCAACCAATACAAGCAACACAAAACAACCGGCCCAAAACCGCCAGCCCAAAAAACCACCTACAAAAAATAAAAAGTACAGAAAATGAAAACATGTGAAATATGTAACAATTGTACAAGGGTCCTATTGTCTGCCCAACTCACTAGGCTCGTAATAAGGCAAGAAGAAAACAAAAAAACACACTCTAGTGTATTTTTACACATTCCTATACACTTTCACACATTCTTAAGCACTTTTCACACATTTCAATACATTTTTTTAAATCTTAACGATAATCCAATGAGCTGATTTTAGAATTTTCCGTTGTATAATACTGAATTGTCGTAGAAGTAGTAGATGAAATTAAAGTACTTTGGCTCTCTCGCGACTTTCCTCTGGCAATAAATAATTGGTTTTCGCCCATGGTAGAAGCGTGGGTGAGGAAAAGAGAGAACTGTTTGATTTTTTTTAAATTGAGAGAGAAAGAAAAGACAATGTGAGATTTGGTCAATGAAAAACAAAGCGATAATTTTTTGTTTTTCATAGTTGGATTGGATTACCGATACCTAGTTCTTCCTCGGTTTACCAATTCACCTTAATTAACAAGGATATCCATAGTCCGATCTATTTATGAGATCAAACAAGGAATTGAGAGTTTATGAGTTTACTAATCCAATCGTATGGGTGAAGAGACTTATCAAGCATAGGCTTAAACTGTAACGCATCCATAATATGAAAAGATAAAATTACTGATAAGTTCCATTGGAACAATTCCTTCGCTATTGACTTACCAATCCAACCGCACGTTAAAGGATTCACTGTCTCGTGACTCCAATGGGGTTTGCAGTCCAATATCCATATCCATTTGCGAAACCAAACATTGAATTGGGAGTCCTATAGGAACAATTTCTTCGCTATCGACTTACCAATCCAACCGCACGTTACGGGATTCACTATCTCATGACTCCGATGGGGTTGGCAATCCAATATCCATTTGCGAAACCAAACAATGAATTGGGTCCTTTAGGGTTTCCTCTAATCCAATCGCATGTGTGAAATATCCATTTGTGAAACCAAACAATGAATTGGGTCCTTTAGGGTTTCCTCTAATCCAATCGCATGTGTGAAGAGACTTTTATCAAATCAAGAATAGCCTTAAAAAGTCTTTAACCTCCTCTTGGAAAAAATGTCTCAAATCTCAATCCTCACATCATCAAATATTTGGTGGTGCCCACCCAAACAAAGTGAGAGGTTGGAGTGTAGGCTCAGTAGCACCGAATAATCTTTCCCGACCAACCCTGCAGTATGGTGCTCTGCTGGTACTCTTACAGGTGAGCATTTATGCGGTGTGATGAATGTATACATTACCGCTTCTGTGCGCGCAATTAAATCTTGACCTTTTCTTCACGCAGCATCGGATGTGTCTGATTCTCTGATGATTTCCCCCCCCCCCCCGAGGGTCAAGCGTTCGAATCAGTTTACGTTCATCTCAATTCTCTTCTCCGGTCCGATCTGACCTTAATAATTGAATTCTGATAAATTGTATGAGTAGCAAACACAACAATATCAACCAGACTAACACTCTTCATGCAACATCGGACGTGTTTGATTCCTTCCATGATCTTTTTTTTTTCCCTTCAACGGTCAAGAGTGTTCAGATCAGTTTACGCTCACTTCGATTCTCTTCTATGGTCCAAATGTCCAATCAAATGCATATCATCCATGCTAGAACAAGAAAATTCACAATGTATTACTTTCCATCAACCTGATCTCAAGAATCGAATCATAATGGCTGTGTTTGGTTAAATAGTTTAATTTAGTTTTGATGATGTCAACAGGTGTAATGAGTGGAGAGAGACAGAGAGAAAAATGAGGGAAATGATGATGTCATAAACATTAAAACTAAAACTAAACAGGAAAACGAATAAGGCCAATAAATTGTGTGAGTAGTGGACCCGGTAACCAACCAGACTAACCCTCGGGTCTCATTCTCTCCATGATCTTGACTACTCAGTTTACACTCACCCCAATTCTCTTATCTGGTCTGATCAAAGGAATACTATCCACGCCAGAAGTAGAAAATTAACAATGAATTACCTTCCGGCGACCTTATCTCAAAAATCGAATCCTGATAAGTTGTGCGAGTAGCAAACCTGATAACCAACCAGACTAACGCTCGGGTCTTATTCTCTCCATGATCTTGACCACTCATCCGAATGGCCCCACGAGAATATCTTCCGCACAAGATCCTTGCTTGTAGGAGTACCCGATGATTTTCGGACACGTCATCTGGCCTAACTGAGAGCATTTTGTCTTATTATAAGGGACCACCCTATTTTTCCGGATATCCTGCCGTTTTTGATATCCTGCTAATTCAATGCAGCCGTAATTTGTCTCCCAATGTTTAATGAAAGCAAGCCACATCGCCCAAATTACAACGTCCCAATCGGCATTTTTTTTTCCATCTCTCGGAATCTGACCGACAGGGCTACAAACCCCCGGCCGGAGTCCCCCGACCGGAAGAACATTCCATAACTTTCGGGTCATCCGTTTATGTGGCGGAGAAAAGAAATCATTAAACGGGTAGAAATATTCCACGCAGGGAACAAAACTCCGTAAACGGAGAACCAACCATTCCTAACAACATAGGTAGCCCAGCGACAAAGCATGAGTCGGGCCATACCGGCTTGCATCTTTACCCGTTATTGATGAGCCATGTTTTTTCCATGTGTTTGCTTCGATCGTGGCGCAAGCCGAGCTTAGAATAAGAAAATTAACAAAACGAAAAAAAAACAGAAAAAAAAACGAAAACTAAAAACACCCACAAACTATCCTCAATCCAGGAATCCAAGGGCTCGAGACAAAATCTTTAGGAGAGACTGGCCCTAGAGCAAGCGAAGGAGGGAGAAAAGGGGAGAAAAATGAGGGGCCGGAGGGAAGGTTGATATTCCATCAATATGATTTTGAAAGTAATTAAACAGCCGAAAAATCTATCATTAGCATGTATCAGACGATCAGTATAATTGCAAAATGAATGCTGAAACAAATATATCTTGATCATGTGATTGTTAATATCTAGGAGTTAGCACCTTTAAACAAAAAAAAAAAAAAAAAACCCCAAAACAACTAATGTGAAACTAGTACACCCATTAGCGCATTACGAGAACCTATTGTCCACTCTTTGCCGGCTAGAACTGGTTGTCATAGTTTTTGTTTTGCCATAGCTATGTAGCACTTCGGACCCGGGGGACCTGCTGTCCTCGTGGTCGGCAGGTCCTGCACCCTTTATTCGCACCATCCGTTTCGCGCATCAACACTTTGGATTGTATTTAATGGACGGTTCAGATACACTTTGGAGAGTTGAGAATTTGAGCCATTGATGCGCAAAACGGCCGGCTGGATGAGGTCGGCACCCCCAATTTAGTTAGCTTGGTGAAACAATGGAATTATTTTGAAAAATAGGTTGCATTCGGCAGCACATGAGGGAAGAGTGTTAAAATATATTTTACAGTGCTCATCTTAGCCACCCAAACTTGATAAATATAATTTAGGGATTTTTTACCAGTAATATAATATCTAGAGGTTATTACTCCACCTATTGTCAATAGAATTTAGGTTGGAACTCTCCAAGTAATTTAAAATGAAAAACAAAATTTAGAAAGAACAAACTCTAAGGCGTTGGTAAAGTCGTATTGTTTTGAGACTTTGGAGTTTGCTCCCATTTAAGTCTCATGTTTTGATGAGTGCAATTTTGTTCAGCCTCTTTAAAAGAGGGCAAACGAAACTTTTCTTCTTATTGGTTTAATTGGTGTGGGTTCCACTACAAAGTGATGTCATGCTTACCTGTGCAATAATCTTTTTGGTAAGCATGATATTACTTCGTGGTGGAACCCATACCAATTCAACTAATAGGAGAGAGGATTTTGTTCACCTTTTTTTAAGGAGGGTGAACAAAATTGCTCTTTGTTTTGATTCCACTTGCCAACAAGCTCTTGAGCCACTGATGGCTAAGTTGAGGTACGTGCAAACTGACCCGGACATCCGGCTATAAGAAGGAAAAAAAATTTAGAATCCGCATGTAGTGAGATTTGGGTGGGCTCACCACGGGCTCCCCAAAGAGTTTTCAAACTGAGAAATTTTACGAGGGTCAGAGCAAGAGGGATTCACCGGCCGGTCAAAGACGCGGCCCATATTTACGTCTACGTCGAGAAAAAAACGGATTTGCACCGGCAAGGTAAAACACATCTTCATATTCCGAAAATACCCCAGCTTTAATGCATGCGTCTCTCTCTCTCTCCCTTCCATTCATCCACTTGCTTTCCTTGGGATTCATAACAACGAATACAAATTGTGTTTCTTCTCATCAGTCTCATCTCTTCCCACTCTCTCTCTCTCCCTCTCTCTCTCTCTCTCTCCAACTGAGGTTCTTCTCCTTCCCAAATTCCCAAATCACTCCCCATTTCCCAACTAAAAAAATCCACATAAACTCCACATTTGGATTCAACAATGGGCAAAAAAATTCCTGAGGTTGGGTGGTTGCAAATCCATGTCCTCTCTCCCTCTCCTTTATCTCTCTCATCTTTGTCAGCGGCGGGCAGAGCAGCGGTCGAAGGTCCATGAATTTTCTTAAAATTTGCAAAGGTTTTCAGTCGAAACAAACCAAAACTTGCTCGTGAAGTCGTTACATGTGAATTCAGACCATTATTTGAACCATATCTGGTACTTGGCTGAGTGGAGTTTCAGAAATACTCACTGCGAATTTTTCCAATTTTAGTGCGAATTTTTCCAATTTTTTAGAAATTCGCATTGCGAATTTTTCCAGTTTTTCAGAAATTCGCACTGCGAATTTTTTCAACCTTCATAAATTCTAGCTCCGATGGGAGCGTTGCAACTCATGATGGTTCATATTTGTGTATTTTGATAATGTTCGGTATACTTCATGAAGGATTGCTCTCGCCCTGCTGGATTTCTTTTCTATATTTGTCTACTTCTTGGTCCAAGATTCCGACAGGTTTACCTATATTTTGTTTACATCAACTTATGTTTGTTTTGTGAAATTTATTTTCAAAATTAGTGACTGGAATTTGAAAAAATAGTCAAACTTTGAAAAATTCTAAAAATTCGCAGAGGTTTTTTCAGTTGATTTTTGAACAAACCAGATTTTGCTAACTGAATTCCTCTGTGTGTGGCTGAAATCACTGAGTTGACTGGGTCTAACCAAATTTGCGAGGTGTAATTACTGCGAATTTTCAAAAATTCGCAGGTACTTAATCTGGCTGAGAAACTTCTGCCTCTTCTTCTCATCAGAAAAAGTGTTCAAATACAACTTCTTGCTGCTAAAACTCTCTGTACACATCGCAGTCGTCGAACAAATTCGCAGTCGCCGTAAAATTTTGCTGGCCGGAAAAGTTTGCCGACCGAAAAAGTTCGTCGGCCGGAAAAGTTAGCCGGCCGGAAGTGGATGGTGGGTGGAGTTGGGGAGTGGGAGGTGGAGTAAAGTGTAAATATGTGTTTCAAGGGTAGAACGGTAATCTTAATAATGAGATTGTACTTAGAGGTAATTAAAAATTGAATGTATCCTTAGTGGGAATTAAGGATTGATTTTCTAGACCTACTGGTAATTTTCTGTCAGAGCAAACCCGTGAGTAGATAGATTTTGATCATTTGGTCAAACTCAGTTTTATTCCATTCCTTTTGTTGGTCACATTCACAATTGAACGTTAGGATACTCGATTTTCTCCATGTAGAGGAGAGTACTAATTTTAGGTATGAATTTTTGCCATAATATGCATGCGAAAAATCTACAATACACACCATTTAAAAGTGTGTATGATATGCACCTATTGTGTGATTTTTATTGCGCCACCTCATAATAAATGACCTGGAGAACCGGTCATTCATAACATTTTTATGAGTTTCGTAACTTTTATACTAAGAATTCGTAACTTTTCAGCAATACGATTCGTAACATTTTCTTGCATTTCGTAACTTTTTGTGTGTTTCGTAACTTTTTGTGGGACTCGTAACTTTGAGACAAAAAATCATAACTTTTCTCAAATATGATTCGTAACATTTTTTTGCGTCTTGTAACTTTTAGAAAAAAAATAAAATTGATTGCCTTGTTTTTTTCTCGCTTTTCATTACTAGATTAGTTTGATTTTGTCTAAGATATTTGTAATGAATTCCGTCATGTAAGTTTTGCTGGGCTTATATCAATACTATCTTGTTCAAAAAAAAAAAAAAAAAAAGAAAAGAAAAGAAAAGCTAGAGGAGTATCAAATATCAAAAAAGCTTATATGTTTGGAATGTATTTGTTGTGAAGCAGATAGGCATTCGCCTGTCAATTAAGAAAATTATTCCAATTAATAATATTCGATTTATTTATTTTTTTGTATGACCAATTTATCTATGCCGATTTCTAATTAAAAACTCTTTTTGAATCGCCGATGTGAATTTAGAGCACCTAATCTCAAATATATTGGGACACCGATTAATAAATTATGCTCGTTTTCTATTTCTGTTTATGCAATACTGTTCTCTATGTTGGAGCAAAAAAGTCTATGAACACAATTTCTAATACGACTGGAATTCGAGTCTTCGAATATCTATAACTGTGAACCTTGTTGATTTTGCTTAAATTTTTGAATAAGATTAGCTCATTTACGAATTAGTTCATGATTTTGTTGTAGAACTGGTGGGACAACTGAAAATTCACAAAACACATATTTTTACAAAACTAGTAGATGTTAGTACTTTGTAAGAAAATGTAATTTCATTAAACTTATAAAAAATGGCGACGGACTGTTTCCGTTGACTCTCAAAGATCTTAAATTAACAAGGGATTAACTATATATTCTTACCGGATAAACTAGACATAAGACATAATAATACTTTTCTCAATATATAAAATGGGAGTTTATGTATGGTACTTGTCACATTCGTCAGTGAGTATTGCTACATCACATCATTATTCGTAAATGATTCATTGCCTCTACTCTGGGACCGAAAATAAAATCTTACCGCATGTGAATGATATTTGACTATTAGGAATTAGCCCCAAGAAAGAGCTATGGGAGCTCGAATTCGGGCCTTGTCCCTCTAAGTCCAAATCTCCACGATCTAAGAGCATTTTCAACGCATCTCTATATCTTCATTTTGGAGATTGCATGTTACATATCGAAGAGAGATTTTGGCGTGACTTATGGTCTTTTTTAGTTCTACACTTTCATTTTCGTTCCAAGTCTCTAAAAACGACGATGGTCCCTCCAAAAAGTACACAAAATTAAAGAAAAGAGAGGATAAATTGTAGTAAAATTTTCCTTCAATATGTCACATCCGGTCTCCAGAACAGAGGAATAAAGATGCCGGAGTGAAGATGCTCAAGCAACCCCTCATTGGTAGCTACTACTGTAAAGAAATAATAGTAACTGTTTAAACATGAAGAATTAAAAATTAATCAAAGTTGTAATTAGCACTCTAAAGTGTATAAATAATTGCAGTGAGCCACTGAGCACTTGTATCTTCTCCAGTGCTCCTCCGGCCTACATCTTTAAGGCACGCACTCCCTCTCTCTCCTCAACTGGTTACACTGAGAAACTAGTGAGAGAAAGCTCTGGGGGGAGAAAGCTAAGAAACCCACCAAATTAGCAGAATTTTTTTTAAAAAAAAAGAGAGAGAAAAAAATGTTTGCATCAGAGAATGGGTTATGCGGAGACCCGAGGCTGAAGGCCATATCTGAAGCCATAAGGGTCGTCCCTCACTTCCCCAAACCAGGTGTGTGTACCTTTCTTGGAGGATTTTCGTCGAACAGTGTATGTGCTTGCTTCATGTTTGGTTAACCGCTCTCTCTTTTTATTTTATTTTTTCGGGTTTAGGAATTATGTTTCAAGACATTACAACTCTGTTGTTGGACCACAAGGCGTTTAAGGACACTGTTGACATCTTCGTCGATCGTTACAGAGACATGGGTATCTCTGTTGTTGCTGGTACTCTCTCTCTCTCTCTCTCTCTCTCTCTCTCTCTCTCTCTCTCTCTCTCTCACACACACACACACACACACACACACAAATTTGAAGTGTTCTACTTATAAAAAAATATAAAAATAATTCTGGAGTTCCTTTTGAAGTTTTGGGATTTGGGAATTTACTATTAGAATTATGATTTCCCATTTAATTGGAAGAAACATTTAACTGACAATTTAACGATTTGGAGTACAATTTTAGCCGTCAAATAAACAACTTACCTCATGAATATATTCCAATAATTAGTCTAATTAAATCTCCATTGGGTTCGGTAAAAGATTTCCTGCATGGATTTTGGAGTCTCTTCATGGTCAAAAGACGGGCATTTACGAAATTTGGTGTAGTTGATAAAAATATTTGAGTAAGTTTTTAATTAAAACCTGTTCAAAAAAAAAAAAGTTTTTAATTAAAAGAATGGCTGAAAAGTTGAAGTTATATGTTCTGGAAACGACTGAATTACCAGTTTGTCTAACCAATAAAGTCCACTCTTTTAGTTGTTTTTCTTTTTGTGTTACATCACATTGGTTCAGATAAAAGTCGTGCAACACTTTAACATGTTTCTTGTCTGTAGTTTTCTATGCTCACTGGGTGAATTTGTACATTGTAGGCGTTGAAGCTAGAGGTTTTATGTTTGGCCCTTCCATTGCATTGGCAATTGGTGCAAAATTTGTTCCCCTACGCAAACCCAAAAAGTTGCCAGGTATGCTATTAGATTTTGATTTCCACCTCCCAATGCAACCTTACTATATGCTACTGTCTTTACGAGCTGTGCGACTCGACCATAATGATGTTTTTCACAGGTTGTGGGAGAACACCCTAGAAACCCACAATTTTTTTTGATACTTCGTGGTTAGAAAGAAAAAATTGGTGTTAGTGACACCGATTACTAATGAGACCGTGCAGTGTCAGTCTATCAAGGCTAATGACCTCTGATAAGGGCCATTCATCTTCCATGGGATGTCGTCATACTTTTAGACTTAATGTTTCTAGGCATGCTTTTAGATTATAATTTGGCGAACAACGTAAATGAAAAGTTAACGGCATTTTTGGATGGCCATAATCTTGAGCGGTGATAATAATCCAGTTCTACAAGCCAGTAGGTAGTAAAAGTAATTATGTTTCATATATGTTTGGGAACAGTGTTTATGAAGTTTGTTTGCGTTTGCCCCCCTTTCTTTTGCTCTTTAATAATCAATTGTGGTAGACGTCCACGGGAGGGTGGATGGATCAGGTTCCTACTTAAATTGGGAAGGTAGTTCTGACCTGTATATGTATTCAAGTTCATGAAAGATGTAAAGGGAGTGATGTACAAATGACCTCCGTACGCAGCGATTCAAATTTCATGGGATGTCTAAACATGCCCTTGGTGGAAAATGAAATAAGTAGCCCATATGCAATCTATTACTGCGTTTTTTTAGCAGCGTGCTTCTTGATTAGTGTGACTCAACTCTTCTGGGTTCTTTTTTCAATTGTACCGTTCAACCTCTATGTCGTTCTAGAAACTAGTTACTATTAATGTACTTCCTTTTCTGGTAAACTTGAAGCAAGATTCTCCGATTTTATGTAGGGGAAGTTATCTCTGAAAAATATGAGCTTGAGTATGGTAGTGATTGTTTAGAGATGCACATTGGGGCTGTTCAACCTGGGGAACATGTGTTGGTTATTGATGACTTAGTGGCTACAGGGGGGACACTATCCGCAGCAATAAAGCTTTTAGGTATTGTCTGCTTCTATCAAGATTTCTCTTTCGTGGGTTCAGAATTTATTTCGACGTGTTTCTTTATGACCGACTACTACTTTGCTTGGAAAATTTGTCAACTAGAACGTGTTGGAGCCGAGGTAGTTGAGTGTGCATGCGTTATCGGGTTGCCAGAGTTCAAGGTAATTCTTTGTACTTGCTATGGCCTATGTGGGATTCTTTGTTCTTTGCATCATGTGATCCAGTGTATGCTGCTACTGAAATATTTATCTTCTTCTTTTCCTTCTATTTCTTTGTCACAATTAATTTCCAATTGCAAAATATTTTACTTTTCCTTTGTTTTTTCTTACTTTGCTTTCCTTCGTCATTGATTAACTGCTAAGAATGTTGAGAGTTGGATTAATAATTTTTTCTTTTTGAAACGAATTAACATTCATGTTAGATTTTTTTTTTTGTTTTTTGAGAGAGTTGGATTAATATTCATGTTCTCTACTGTTATATTAATGGGCGAAGAGTATTTCTCTTGAGCGTGCTCCAACTTTGAAACGCTTACTTACAGCTTAATCTCAGGCAATGACTGCCTCCCCTCTTTGCTAGATGATGGGATGTTCTTGCCTTGACTTCATCAATTACATTGAAGGGTGACCTTGACTTTGGTAGATATCATTGTAACTCTTGTTATAGTCAATTGGAATTTTCCGAGGGGGCCAATTTTTTGCACCTACTTTTTGCAGTTTTAGTGGTCCTTATGATGTCAAGTCGGTTGAATTATGGAAGTGGAGCATATTATCTGGTCAAAAAGCTTAACCAAGGCTATTATTATCAAGTGGAAGTGTTCTGAATGGTTTTACGGCTTATTTTAATCTAATAATATTCTAGGCCGGATTTGTATATTAATAAACGGGGTATTTAGGTCGTCTTTATTATGTTTATAATAGACTTGGTTGACAAGGGTCGAATTTGTTTTGGAAGTGACATCTTGTTAGTTGCGCTGTCAAGTACCAGCTATCCCTAAATCTAAAACATTTGGCTAGGGATATCTAAGGAATCCTTCGGTGTAATAATCCCACGGCTTAAACAAACCTTCAAAACCATCGTCTTCTTCCTATTGTTCACGCTGTTACTAACCTGTAACCAGGTCCCTGGAAATTCTAGTTTTGTTGGCCCCTCCATTCCCTTCATGAGACACCTTGCCATAATGGCCCGAAGTTAATGAACAAAACAAGGGCCAAGTTATTATCTGTGTGACAGCCCCATAAAGGCTTTAATTCAGCCCTGAAAAAGGTAGCTTGGTGAATCTTATTTTATAACATACCATAACCTCTTCTCCTCCCTTGCTTTGGGTTAGAACCAGAAACTGCTGTTGTCAGGAACTTCCAGTACCTACTTAATAAATTTTGAGCAACAAATCCTTAGAGAAATAAGCCAAATCAAACCCTTTATCTATGTGTGCAAATTCTTGAACATTTTTCCCGTCTTTGAACACCATGATCAAAACTTCTTGTGCATCATATCCATTTCCATGAAGCTGAGTTCAGTGGTGGTGAGAAAGAGAAAGACATTGCAATCCAATATTTTTGCGTGTAGCTACGGGTACTGAAGGTGAGGAGTACCAAAAATTTAGAAAGGCATGCAGGGCCCACTTTTGGGTCCCACACGAGCGATCCAAACCGTTCCTGAATTCTGAACAAAATCCACTTATGCATAGCCAATTGAGCTGAATTTTTTGCAAGGGGACCTTTGGAAAAATATTTTAAAATTATTGAACGGTTCATATCATTTGTGCGGGGCCCACTTTTGGGCCCTGCATGCCGTTGTGCATTTTTGGTACTCCTGCCGTCGGTACCCCTAGTTAGGTCCAATGTTCTCTTCAACACTGCACCACTGAGTTCATATGAATTTGGCATTGTATTGAAGTAAATTCCATTACAAATTACTGTGCCATATCATCTTGCCAAGTTTGCTTATATAAAGATTTTTAAGGTTTGAGAGAGGATGTACACTAATGCATAAATGAGTCTTAAAACCTTGCGTTCCATGAAGTGAGTAAGTGGGTTTAGATTCTCACGTACTAATGCATAAATGAGTCTTAAAACCTTGCGTTCCATGAAGTGAGTAAGTGGGTTTAGATTCTCACGAGCTGTAATTCCTTCTTTCCTGTAATTAGGTGCTGATAGTGATTGGATTATTGGATGTTGCTTCCGAACTGATTGTGTGTACTATTTTGTATTTTGACACTAACTTTAGTTGTCACATTTTCTGCAGGGACAGAATAGGCTGAATGGTAAGCCACTATACATCCTCGTGGAGCCTCGTCAATAGAATTTGTGGTATTGTCCCTTTGCTCTTCAATCCTAGCAAAGAAAAGTTTGTTCAGATCCTTATTTACTTGCACAATTCCATTGCTCTAGTCCTATGGAACTGTCTAATTGTTGTTTACCAACATTTTTAAAGTTGTTAAACTCACATTTTCAACTTTTTGGATCCAAAAAAGGAAATTCTCTTTGTCTACAACATTGTGCTTTACCGTTCCATGTTTAGGCTGCTGGACTCGAGCAGTTACTATGAACTTTCGTCACACAGTAAATGTGTTGGAACATTTTGCTGCTTTTCTATGCAAGTCTCTTGGTTTTTTTCATGCAGAAAAGCTCTTTTGTATGGCAAGAAGCTTAAACTTCAAACCTAGCCAAAATATGTTACTATAGACTGCATATGACCTTATTAAGCACTATTCCAGCACTGAATCTCAGATATATATGATTTCCATGATGTCTTGGAAATGTTTGTTCATTTTAGTCACGTTAGAATCCTCTCATTGCCTCACGTAGTCATACATGATAAGCTTTTTGTTCTGCTATTTGGCCAAACTGCAACTCCTTTTGACATTGGATGTATATTTGTATGCGATAGGATGCGACGGAGCTGTTCATGAATCCTTGAGCACTTGCCGCCAACTTCTCCATTTTACTGCAATTCCCCAAGTTAGGATTCCGCAGGGCAGTGTAGGGCAAACTGAATGTGATGAGAAAGTGTATAAAGCATGCGAAAAGTTGGGTTTGATAAATCATCGGCCCACGGTTTGCTGCCTGGTGTTACTGTAGCTTCAGTAAGTATGCTAGGTTTTATGTCGAGTTCTTTTTTCTGTCAGGTTTGCTTGTTCATTACCATTGTTATGTATCATCCCTTTCCATGTAATTCATTTCCATAAGGTTCTATCTGTAATGTGTTCTTTACAATATTCAAAACAAAATTTGGAAAATGTGCTCTTCTATCTGTCATAGACTCGTAACATACTTTGAGTATCTGCTAATCACTTCGACGAAAATAGAAGAAAACTGATGGAATATTTCATAGCATAAAGCATCGGCTGTATCTCAAGTTCTCAACACAACACTGTATCGACATGGGCAATTTATTGTTGAAAAGAAAACCATTTCAATTCACTGTTGCGAAAACAAGGGCAAGTGTTGCGAAAACAAGGGCAAGTGAGCTTTAGGAAACTCAGTCCAGCCAATTTGAACGACATGACATGTGACTACTGCATTCAGGGTTCAATTTAGGACAGCTCTGTGAATGTATTGAGAAGGGAGAGATTATTCAGTGCCCGTACGACACTTTCATGTGGTGCCCCGCACGCTTTCTTGATCACATTTATGCAAGATTTATATATGGTAAGTAAGGTCATGACACTGATTTATTTTTCGTTGAGAACTCTTGAACTTTTAGTTTACAATTTTGCTACGGGCAATGACTATTGCACCGAAGCAACCACTGATAAAAAAAAAAAACCACTGATCTAACGTGTAAAAGGTAGGCCCCACCCCCACCCACTTTACAACCTCGTTCAATATTTCAAAAAATTTGAAAATCGAAAAATTTGAAAATTTTGGGCCTCCTCCTCCAGATGAGGCTTCTCTCTCCTCTCTCTCTTCCCTCCTTCCAAACACTCTCCACCCACCCCAAATCCGCCCCCACACCGACGCACCACCACCATGTCTCTTCTCGTCCATTCTCTCCTCCTAAACCAGCACCGACGGCGATTGCTCATGATCGATCCACAACCGACGGCCACTGCTAATGACCGATCCACAACCGACGGCCACTGCGTGGTACCACCACCACCACCACCACCAGTCATCGATCTCCTCCCTCACAGGTTTCTCTCTCTCCCTTCCCTCATTCCACAAATACTGAGCCTTGTATAATCTGGAAAAAAAATCACAAAATTAGGGGTTTTTTTTTTTTAAATTTCATAAATTAGGGGGTTTTGATTCATCATAATTAAGGGTTTTTTTTTTTTTTTTCCCAGATTTCATAAATCTATGTTGTTTTGTGGTGGATAGATGACTAGAAATCACTGAAAAGAGGGTTTATTTCAAATGCCCTCACTGCTTATTGGCAATCTGTTGCTAATTGGGTTCATCAGTAAAATCAGAACCTCTCATGGTTGTAGTGTTTCTTCGGTTCAATAGTTCCAATCAGCTTCATTGTTTAACTTGAAATTAAATTTTTGATTATTTTTCCCACACCACCGATCTGGTGCTATTTTTTTTTTCCAGCAATGAGAACACCAAAATTTTTTATCAAAACAAATACTAACTATGTATTCAGCACCACTGACCAAATTTAGTAGTTATATTTTTTTCAATAGTTACTTGATTTCTCTGTTTATTTGCATCTCTGTTTATTTGCATCTTGAATTTGCATTTGAATTTGCAAGGGATTGCTTCTAACTCGGTTGTCAATTTCATGTTTGTTGGCATAAACAGGTCCACGTGAATTGCAGCCTAAGAAAAAGGAGAGCTAACACTTGCGTAGCTGAAACAACTCTTCTTCAGAACGAACATCTTCCGGAAGTTAGCGAAACCATGAACCATAAGGAAAGGAAACCTGAAGTGTTACTTTGTAGAATGTGAAGTATAAACTAGAGTCTATTGTAACCCCATAGGAAGAGCTTTGTATTGGTGTCTCACATGCTTTTTAGTTTTGCTTAAAAATTGCTCATGGTTTATGGACATTTTTTGTACTTGTTATGCATGAATGGAATGAAGATCTTTTTTATGAAAATAGTTCAACCGAATTCAACCTCCACTTCTCGTCAACGTGCAAAGAAATATTCACATGGGCTTTACAATCTATTTTTGTTGTTGGCGCAAATATAACAGGATTCAAAGCCCATTTCCTGGGCTTTCCACTCCGATGACAACCATAAGTTATATTAGACTTTATCCCATCTTCGCGCTTCTTTGAGGTTTTCGTCACTGCCCCAAAACCTTTTGCTTTTGCATAACTAGCGTAATAGTCATGAGCTTCATTTTCAGAATTGAATATTGTTCCAACCTTGGGTTCCAATACCACCAACTCCATATCGCTGATTCTACAAACAAATAAATATCATTAGAATATAATGGTAAACCAATGGTGTGCAAGTAGGCAAAAAAATAAACAACAATTCAAGGTGATAGAAAACCGTGTTGGAATTGTTTATCAATTGCTATTTTATTCAAAGTTCTCTTATCTTATCTTTCAGGGGAAGTTTGTAAACTGTGTTGGTAATGGATAATAGATGTGGAAATGTGAGGAGGTAATGAAATGTCGGGTAATATAGGAAATGTGGTAACATAGTATATCTTTTTGACAATTCTTACTAATTTACCATCCCCACGTTTCTTTTTTTGCTTGTGCTTTTTTAAAGTTTTTTAAAGTCACTTTTTTTATTTCCTTAAAGGGAGTGATGAGAGTGAAGACAAAAGGGGGAATGGCCATCTGGACCACTATAAATTCCCACCCTCCCCACAGAAGAAACAAACTACAGGAAGACTCCAATGCAACAAACTACAGGAAGATTTGGTAAAAAAAGGCTGACTTGTTCTCCGAATCTCAGCGTATTCAATACACTATTCAAACACAACACACAAGACATTACAGATGCAGAAATAAAGAGAGAGATGTGAGAGGGAAACCTGTCTGAGAACTGATCGTCGGTGGCGATTGTGGAGTCTGTAGGTGGTGGTGGTGGAGCCCGTTCGTCCGTCCGTGGTGGTGGTGGGGGAGGAGTCCGATCATCCATAGTGGTGGTTTGGGAGGAGAGAGAGTGGGGCGGTGGTGGGGACAGATGTGTAGGGTCGGTGGTGGGGGTTGGTGACTGATTACAGAGCAGAGAGCAGTGAGAGAGAAAGAGGACAGTGGGTCCAAATTTCCCGCTTTTTTCAATTTGGGCTCCTTCTGAAATTTTCGAAATTAGAAAGAGTGAAGTAGAGGTGGGGGCCAAATAGGAGTGGGGCCCATATTTACACGTCAGATCAGTGGCCTCTTCGGTGCAATTGTCATTGCCCGTAGCATATTTGTTTAGTTTATACTGTTAGAGTAGACTGGCGCTAAGGGGGTGAGGATTTGGAGCCTTTGAAACGACTTGGGACTTTATAGTTTGTGAGGAACTTGCGGAAAGGAAGAGAAGATAGGAATTATTATTTTTTAATTCACTTTCATTGTTTGGTTTGAAAGTAACGAGGAGAGAGAACAAAAAAATTTAGTATTGTGCATAGTAACATTTCCCTCGTTTTCTCTCTTTTTTTTTCTTTCTCCCACTTTCCTCAAGTTCTAAATACATCATTAATAAGAGACATAGGCTGAAACATCTTGCCGAAATTGTTTTTTCTACCTACCAACTTCCTCGTTAGCCACGTTGTAACGAAGTTTTACTTATATTTATAAAGATCCTTCTCGAGAAAGTCCCTCGACTGACACACGCCTAACTCTGGCCGCTCGTGTGGCCACTCCAGTGATTTTTCGACGACCGGTGAGGGTGGTTTGGGATCGTCTTGGTAAGAGAATCACGTTCATGTGGTTGAATTTTGTTCTCACACAGTTTATACGGCCCAGAGGATGAATAGGGCGATCTCGATTTGGGCCTTCGATAGTTCAATCAGTAGCATCGATCAGGTTTGCTCCGATCAGTTCCCCCGACCGTATGAGGAAGAGGGAATCGCTTCGTCATCGACCAGTGGCTCTAATTGCAGGTTCTTCTAGTCGACGTTTGGGTCTCTCATCAGTTAGACGTCCCTCTGCTTTAATTATGTTTATTGTAGATTTTTGGAGTGGTAGTTTTTTCAATTTAGTGTTATTGTTGGATTGTTCTTGGCGAATCACAAATTTGCTTGGCATAGCTGCGATTAGGTTTTTTTTTTGGTGGTTTTAGTGTGTTTTTTTTCGCTATTAGTTTTTGCTTTATTGTGGGTTCTGCTTAAGTGGTATTTGTTACTTAGTGTTTGTAAGTCTCCTTTATTTGGTTTTTGTGTGGTTCTGCCTGATTTTTGTACAATGGCAAAGGGGGTTCGGCTGTCGAAAGGGTTTTTGAAGGATGCTTTGTCTCGTTCGAGACGCCTTTCTCGGAAGGCCAAGGGTAAGGGTATTACTGATGTCTATGATTTGGATTCTCCCATTGGCAATTGGTGGCCTTTGACTGCTTTGGATAGGGAAAGGGCCATAGTCATTGATGATTTTGATGATCATGACTTTGATATGGGTCTGACTTCGCGTCATAAGGTTTCGGATTCGTATTATGCTAAAGTCATGGCTGCTGTCGAGGCTGGATTCCGTGAACTCTTTTATCCAGATTATGGGCCATGGGAAGAGGTTTGTGATAAGTTAGACCAACCAGAGTTGGAGGGCATGGAGATTGATTCGTCTAGTAGGAGTTCATTGGTTACTCCCGAGTTTCATAGTTGTGAGAAGGGAGAATCTTCCAAATTTTGTGTTAAAAAAGAGGCTTGTGTGGCTACATGGCGAGTATTTTGAGTGATGTGCCCAAGGGGTCATTGGTAGAGGTTTCTTCAAGCGCTTGTTGCATAGATTCCAAGAGTCACTGTCTTTTTTCTCTTGATAATTCAGGACCCTATGTTAAGCCTGAGAAGCGTGAAGATGCTTGCAAGAAATGGACTTTTACTGGGTGGGAAGAAGCGTCATTTAGACTTTAGAGTATCGTCAGTGTAAGAAAAAGGTCATTTGGGGCGTGATTTTCTCTTTGTTCGACGAAATTATCTATAGGAATTGGGTAAGACATTTCAATTTTTGCATGGGTCCAGCCTCTCAGTTGTTAATATTAAAGTAAAGGAGGTTAGACAACAGACATTTGGGCAGTTCAGATACCCATATGCTTTAGGAGGTTAGCGTCAAAGATGGTGGGAGTTGAGAATGTGATTCTCCTTTGGTTAGAGCGCCAGATCCTTTTAATTTCTCTCAGATGGAAGAGATTCCTCTTTCCCCGGACAGCTGTGTGACTATGTCTCCAATGTTTGACCATCCGCAGTATAGCATTGAGGGATCTTCATCTGATAGGGTGGGAGGCGATCTCCATGATACTGCTTCTAGGCCAAGGAATTTGGGAGCAAAGAGGATTATGGCTTTCTAGCGCTACCAAGCAGAGGACAGTGGTCAAGGCACTGTCGAGACCCTTGCCAACCGGATGCAGAAGAATCAAGGTTGTGTCAAAGATAGTGATGGTGGGGTTAGGACGTTTCAGCAACCCACTTGACGAGAAAGGAAGAGGGAAAAGGGTCATAGAAGACGACCCCCACAGTTATTGAGTTTTTTAGCGTCATGGTTTTCACTGACTAATCAAGTCATGTGCCATTATCCTTTGTTTGCAGGCTTCAAGAAGGCTGTGTGGCGTTGATGTCTTTGTTTTGCTTTTCCTTTCCGTTTCATTGTGATGTTTTGTCTTGTTTGGTTGGTGTGTCTAGTTGGGTTTTGGCTTTGTGCCGATTTTGATGGATATTATGTATGTTTCTTAAGTGGTCTTCTTTTGTGTTTGTGACTGTTTGTTGGGGTTGCCCATGCCCTAGCCAAGACTTGTTTTAATTTATTTAGTGGAATGAATATACTATTATGTTTCTGTTGCTAAAAAAGAAGAAGGAAACTTCCTCGTTAGCCCGCTAGTTGTACCCCTTGACTTCTAAAGGGAGGTCAAGGGTTCGAGTTTATAGAAAGACGTCGAACTACCTTTAGTTGTTAACCTATGAATTTCTCTCTAATCCTTATTAATGTATACAGATAGTCAGATACAATGTTGATAAACAATTAATAATTCCTCTTTAGTAGAAAGTCCAGGGCTCCAAATGATAAAATTAAAAGTTCAGGGACTAACAAATTACTAATTCTCTGAGGTTTTGTTTCTTTCGGACAAGGACAAAGCTATTTGCGGCAACCTGGTTAAAAAGGTTGCAATTGTTGGACACTTGCGCCTGTTCTGGGAAATTCAAACGCACGCGCTCAGTAGCGCGTGCGACACTTTCTTCCCCCACAATCTACCGATTAGCAATTTAGCATTGCCATCACGTCAAATTCTCAATCGCCACTATAAATAGGAAAAGACCAAAACCACCGCTCCAAGGAAATGAAGGAAAGGCGTCGCGTCTAAGAAAAAACTTCGAATCTTCTTCCCGTGAACAAACCCTCGAACGAGACCAAAACCCTAATCCTTCTGATTTCAGAACCCAGCAATCGCCAATCCATTAACAGTGCTGGAATCGAATCGATTTGAAACCGAATTGGGGAGAAAGATTAGCTGGAATCGTGAACAATTTTTGGAGTGCAGAGGGGAGATTTTGAACGATGTCTGCAGTTTTGTGCGGCAAGAGATCTTTCTTCGAAGACCTCCCTTCTTCGCCGCAATCGGCATCGTCGGGTCCTGTTTCGAAGAGGCTCCGGTGCTCTTCTTCGACCTCGCCGGTTCGGTTCTCGACGAGGGTTACTCTCGTCGATCAGCTTAGCGGTCTCTTCCCTGGCATGGACCATCAGGTCTCTCTCTCTCTCAATATCTATATCTATCTATCTATCTATCTATCTATCTATTGCTAGCGTACTTGATAAGCGATAGATCTGAGAGTTTTACTTGTTACTTTTTGTGTTTAATTGTGTTTTGATTTTAATCGTCATGGTGAAGAGAGGAATTCTTTGAATTTGATTTAGTGATTTTAGAATTGTGGTGAGTGCATCTGGTACTGATTGTCTGCTTGATGATTTTGGTATTGAGTTTCTATCGAACTCGTCTTGAATTGAAAAGACTTCAAGCCTATTTAAGATTGAGGCTCTTTCTGAGGGGTTCTGTGCTTATGTCCTGAGGCCTCGTTTGATTCTTGTTATAGGTAGAGCAGATAAACGAACCGAACGAGCTGAACAATTGATTTTTCAAGCTGGGTTTGAAAAATTAACGAGCTTTAAAACTATTTTCAAAGTTGACTTATTTATGGATACGAACCTAGCTCAAACGAGCTTTTAATTGAGACAACCATGACCAGATCTTGAGTAGGTTGAGTTTTTAGATCATCATAAGTCAAACAAGCTGAGCAATAGGTTGTTTGAGCTTGGTTTGAAAGCTTAACAAACTTCGAAAAAATGTTAGAGTTTGGTTTGTTATATAACAAACAGATAGCAAACGTGCGAACACAAGCTCAAACTCGGAGTGTTTGGTTCGTTTATCCGTCCTAGTTATAGGTTGGAGGGGATTGGGATTGGTAGTGAAGAGGGATTAGTGTGATGTTGGTTGGATGTAGGTAATGTGTAGGGATTTTTATAACCGTGTTTGTTTTGAGGATTAATGTGACTGAGCTAGTCCGGTAGATCCAATTCTTTGTGGGGAATAATCAGCCTTGCAGTTATGTAGATCTACATGCAATGGGTTAAACAACTTTGTGCCATGTGCTCTTAGTTTTGGCGGCACCACACACATATTTGTATTATGTTTCTGATGTATTATTTGGAGGGTGTTTGGGAACCAACTTTTCAGTTTTTCATTTTTAGCTTTTTGGATTATGGCCAGAATGAGTTTTGAATCTGGGAGAAGTGTTTGGGAGAAATGTGCAGAATGCATTTTACAAAAGTAGTACTGTTTGGGAGAAAAATGATGAAAATGAGTTATGGATTTGTTTTTACCAATTTACCCTTGTTAGTTAAAACCATGCCATACAGTAAACTTCTCGTTAAGCAAAAAACGGAAATTTTCATACAATTGGAAAATATGCACCGGATCATTGGTAGAAATGAAGATTTGATATACTCCGTACAAAAAGTTGATCCAAAATATACAGTTATAAACATTACACAAATTATAAAAATTGAATGACTTTACTTTGTTGCACCAAAGTGCCAACCACACTGGATTATTTCACTCCTCTTGTTTATATCGATTTTCTCCTCTCTGGATCAAAAAATGGGTTTGTCTTCTCCACAAAAAACAGATCTCATCTCAAGCCATGAAAAATTTTCGTTTTCAAGGAGTACCTCAACAATCAGGGACGAGGTAAAAAAACAGATCTCATTTCAATTCATCTCTCGTGGAGGGGGGCAATTCTTCTCCAACTCTATCCTTATCCTTCCTTCCATCCTCCCTCTTTCCTCCAGCTATATTTCAGTAGATATTGTCGTAGCAGAGCAGCAAAATGGGGTTTTGCTTCCCGCCGTAAGTTAAAAGGGTGTTTTGTGGAAGAGGATAAGGGGTAAAGGGGGTATATGGCAGGGTCACGGGAAAATCAAAAAACGAGAATGCAAAACGAGAATGGGAAAAGGAACCTCAGAGCTGATTCTGGGTTTTTGCTCCGAAAGTCGAAATTGAAGAATGAGTTTTCCAGAATTTGTTCCCAGAACCTGGCGTCCAAACAGGTAGAAGTTGAAAACGAAAATGGGAAAACGCGAAAACTAGGCGCCCAAACAGGCCCTTGGCATCCTTTCAATCCTTTTGAATATAATTGTGTGTGGCTCATATTCTGTCGATCATCATGGTGGCTTCTTCATGATTATTAACTTACTTTCTTACTTGCCATTGTTGATGATGCAATTATTAGTTACTGATTGCTTTCTAAAATGATCTTTCAGCTTCTTGAGAGAGCGCTAGATGAGTGTGGGAATGATTTAGATGCTGCTATCAAGAGCCTGCATGAGCTTTCTCTGAAATATGCCGAGGGAAACTCAGAGATTGCTGAGGAATCAAATTCGAACATGGGGAAAGGTATGCTGTTTTTAGTGGGTGGAGAGGAGGGGTTGGGAATTTTAAAAGGCTCCTTTTTGCTCCCTTCGATGTCACGGAATTTTGTTTTATGAACTTTGTGGCGCTCTTCTTAGATTTGGCTTCATTACAACTGTAGTGTTAAAGGTTTCAATCTTGCATATTTTGGATGATGTTTTTTTGTTTCTTTTTTATGACGAATAAGTTTTGGACCTCATGTCTGGATTCTGGATTGCAGAATGTTGGACTCACAAATTACTTTTGTATCTTTTGAAAACATTTCTTAAAACATGGAACCTAAGAATTGCTCTTTTTTGGAAGGCTAGAAGCCTGTTTAGGACTGGTGTTCAAGTTCCCTTGTTTCTTAGTAGACATAAAAGGAAAGAGAGACAGCTACCCCACTAAAAAAATAGAGGCCAAACGGTACAATGTAAATTTCTTGCTGATCACTTCATTGGGTTTATGTTATCAGCTGCTATGCTATCTAAAAGATTTCTCTGTAAGTGCTGAACTACTATAGCAACAATATAGATTCGACCTTCATGGTGGACAATCTTATAGGAATCGATTGGTGCTAGTCATGCGGAAGAGTGGTGCCTAGGCCAACTAATCGGTGCCTAGAGATTAGTCAGTTTTTTCGGTTTTGAAAAAAGAAAAAATTTCCCCCGCTCCCCTTAAGTTGGAAAAAAATTTGTTCACCCTCACCAAAAGAGGGTGAACAAAACCCTCACCCTGATTGGTTGAAATGGTGTTGGGTCCACAAAAATAGTGTGGATCCCACCATAAAGTGATGTCATGTTTACCAAAAAGTGTATTGATTCCATGGACCCCACACCATTTCAACCAATCAGAGTGAGAGTTTTGTTCACCCTCTTTTGGTGAGGGTGAACAAATTTTTTCTCCCCTAAGTTTGAGTAAGATTAGCATAAGCCCAAAAAGAATTGAATTAAGACTAAAGTAACCACTAAAAAGTAAGTATATATGTTTGTCATGCATGAGGAACTCTCTAGTCCGGGACCCTTCGGTCCAGAACTCATAGTTCCGGATCAAATTTTCATGATCCGAACCGTCCAATGTGTTCAAAAGGTGTTTTCCAAGGCCAACGCGAGAAATCTTCAAAAAAAAATACCGGGAAGGGCTTGATCCACGCAATTTTGTAAATATGCAGTTTTTGTGAAAAATTGCGTGGATCAAGCCCTTCCCGGTATTTTTTTTTGAAGATTTCCCGCGTGGACCTTGGAAAACACCTTTTGAACACATTGGACGGCTCGGATCATGCAAAAAATACCGGGAAGGGCTTCAAAACGCTTCAATCCGGGACTTCCGGGATCCTTGACAGGATCTCCGGCGTGTCATGCATTATGAATATATTTTATATTTATCGTTAAAATAGTTAATACCTTATACTTCATTATTACTCATTTAACCCCAAAAAAGATTTGTTATGAAATATTCCTTGCCGATTAATCCCCGCCTAACTAACTAAACAGGGACTAACTACTGTCTAGCCGATTAATCAGCAACCAATTACCGCCTAGTTGATTAATTACTGACTAATTTAACCTCGTCTAATTACCGCCTAAAATTTAGGGTCTAGGGTTCAACTAGCACCTAGGCACCGCCTAGGCCGTCTTGTAAAAGACTGATGGTGGAGGGTTATCATTAGAGAACACTACATTGCAATCGTTCAACGGTTTTTGAATACATGGTGCGATTTTGTTAGCTGACCACTTCAAACCTAATCTTATTTGGTGTCTCTTAGATGCAAGGATCTCTGGCTCACATGTGAATTTGCAGGTACAGCAACCACTGATGGAGATACAGCTCCTCCAGCGAATCCTTCAGCCCAGAATAATCTTCCACTGAATGGTGCAGAATGGGTGGAATTGTTTGTCAGAGAAATGATGAGTGCTACTAGCATAGATGATGCTAGATCTCGTGCCACAAGAGTCCTGGAAAGTTTGGAGAAGTCAATTAGTGCGCGTGCTGGTGCTGATGCCACACAAAGTTATCACAAGGTTGGTAGTAAATTCATAATGCTCATCGCTATTTCTTTTTCTATGCTATATCAGAGTTATTTTGATTCCCGTGGGCCATTTGGAAGATAAATCAGGAGAAGTAAATTAATGGCAAGTGGTGACTTATATATCAAGGGCAATGGCGTGGTTGACGATGATCAATCTGGAAGCAGACTGTTTTATTGCACTCTGTATATGGCCGTATTTTTGTTTAATTATGCTTTCTTTTGTCAGGAGAATATGATGCTCAGAGAACAAATTGAACTACTGCTCCGAGAGAACTCCATTCTGAAACGTGCTGTGGCTATCCAGCATGAACGTCAAAAGGAGTACGAGGATAGGAGCCAAGAGGTGCAACATTTGAAGCAGTTGGTTTCTCAATATCAGGAGCAAATAAGAACGCTTGAGGTTAAAATTAGAACTTTATCAACTCAATTCTTGGTTTTTTTTCAAAGGATCACCCCACCAAAGGATTTGCATTATGTCCTAACATGCTGTATTAGAAAACCCCGTTCACTGGAAATTGGGAGCAAAAAGGACACGAAAATTGAAAACATTGCAGAGGGAAGGAAAAAATGCAGATAACAGTTTCTGCATCTTTATTTATCCTTTGTAAGAACAACAGTAACTTAGACGGGGAAGATAAAGATCTTTGAGAGAATATGGAACATTGCAATGGCCAGGAACTTTATTCCGAACTTCAAACATTTGCGGTTTTCTTTGTTTTTGTTTTCCTCCTCTTTCTTGCCTTTTAACAGTTCTGCTGGTTCTTCACTTTATGGTTGCAGGTGAACAATTACGCGCTTACAATCCATTTGCAGCAAGCTCAGCAAAGCAACTCTATCCCTGGACGCTTCAACCCCGATGTCTTCTAGCAAGGACCCAGAGTGTAACAGCTAAAATAGCAAAACAATCTAGGTTATCACATCAAACATAGGAGTGCTGGCGAAAGAATCGCGGTTCTTTTAAAAATGTTTGCTTTGCTGCAAGATCGTAGCTATAGGTTTGTTAAGATGTGTGTGCTTTCGGCCCTCAATCTGCCCATTTCAAAGGCTTGATGGGTTGTCCTCAAGTAGTTTAGACCTCAATCGTTGTTATGGTTAATTATAAAATATAGTCTTGAAGCTATAATGTATGTTAAATTTCTCCAGCCATGGAGCTTTTCATAATGTATGTTAATTTGTTTTTATCCATAATTCTATGTTGTTGTTATTGTTGTTTTTTTTTGGGCAATATCATTATTCATTCTGTAATATCAATGCTGTAACTGTTCATTCTCCAAGCATCTATTAATTGTTGAGGTGTGTGTAAATTGGTTCGGACACTTATAAAGATAAATATGTGCAATTGTGCACACTTTACTGATGAGCTAGTTCCGTCTTGACTAACACCACCACGAGGAAGACGATTAGGCCAACAACACCGGGAGGAAGACGGTTAGGATCTCCGCTACACGTATTTTGATATTTATATTACATTACATAGCGATTTTGTAAAATCTCTCTCACAAATGTTCTCTGTGGTAGATTGGAGGGTTGATATTGAATTTTAATTTCTTGATAATATTGATCAAATAGTTCTTATCATTCCCTATTCAAAATACAAATCCCACATAGAGAGGATTTCTCCAAAGGAAATTCAATATCTTTTATTTTTTTGACAAGCAAGAAATCCAATATCTTTGAACAAATCTAATACTCCCTCCGTCCGGATTTGTTAGTCCACAAACATATTTTTTCTTAAAATAACAATACAAAAACTAATTTTTTTAAAATAATGTGTTTATATTTTTTAATTTTTTTTTGCACCATATTAAAGTTCTCAATGAGATCTATCAAACAAGATCCATATTGATAAAAAAATAATTTTTGCAACTACATTTTTTTGAGTTTAAAAATTGCACATAGTTTCGTAGTGGACTATCAAATTGGAATGGATGGAGTATTAAATGGAGGGATTGAGGATAAAATATGAAATTAACAAACTCAAAATGTAATGAAAAATAGTTGAAATCCCTAAAATGGATCAACAAATCCGGACAGAGGGAGTATGTTTAAGGAATAATTCAAGAAGTTCTGCAAAGAAGACAATTAACTTGGTAACAGGAGGCTCCTGCCCAAGCAATAATTGCCAAGGAGGTATGGGTTGGCTGTTGGGGGCCATGGCTCCTGTCCAAGCAAAAATTGCCACTGCAATTATTTATTCGTTTATTTATTTTTATAATGTAAGATTTTTTATTGGCCCCTGTCAAAACTACACTACTGTTGTCGCATTCATTCGTATATTTGACCAAAGATTTGGGCCATTCATATGGTTCGGCCCCCACCAAACTAAAGAATTGTAAAAGCAATAAATAAACATAAAAACAACTCTCTCTCTCTCTCTCTCTCTAAAAAAAACTCAAACCCTAGCCGCCCCTCCTTCCCCTCCCCCTCCATGGGTTGCACACCCTTTGGGCGGCGGGAGGGGAGGGACTAATCCCCTTTCTAGATCTGGTTTCCCCTTCCCCTTCTGCACCATATCCGCCTTCCGTTCGCCAATCGTTGGAACTTGGCGTTCCGCAGCCCTGTTGGGCGTTACGATTCGTCTGCTCCTCCTTTGCAACCTTACGGGTTCCGGCGGCTTCTTAGGCCTCCGGTAGAGGCGCGTGACCGGTTGGAGGTTTGGCTAGAGATGGGCTGCTCAGCGACGAAGGGGAGTGTATCTTTTTTCTCGTTTCTTTTGTGTTTTGTCCGGCTTTAGGCCGGTTATGTCCGGCTTTAGGCCGGATTTTGTCCGGTGTGTTCCGTTGGTTTGGTCATATGCTTTCTCGTTGTATTTCTGTGACCTATTGTCGTTGGAGTGTCCGATCTGTGGACTCCCAATCTTTCCCCATGGGAATCTTTGATGAATACTATCTCTCAACTTTTGACAAAAAAAATAAATAAACATAAAAACAACTCTTAGTTTTGAAAAGGTGAAAGCACCCCGTTTGGATGCCGAAGATGATTTGGGTGAATTTGTAATGAGGGTGGATTTGAAGGTGGATTTGGTAATGAGGGTGGCCCCACCTCATAAGAAGAGTGGATTTGTTAGTGAGGTGTTTGGATGGTATTTTGAGAAGGGGGATTAGGAAGGTGGATTTGATAGAATAAGAGGTCAAATGACGTAATTGCCCCTATTTTATTATTTGAATAAAGAAAATGGATTAATTTCTTAATAATTACAGTAAATACTTAATAAATACATAAAAATTACGAAAAATACATAATAAATACGAACAAATATTTAAACCATATTTTTTGGGAATTTTTTTTTCAGGTTTTAAAATTAATAAATTAATTAACAATTGAAAATTAGTTAAATTAACTAAAGACATTTTTTTGTTATTTGAATGGTGAGTAGGTTATATATATATATATATATATTTTTTTTTTGATTGAATGGAGAGTAGATGGTGATTAGGGTGAATGGTTGGTGGTGTGGTAGATAGGTGATTGAATGGTGGTTTGTGGTTGAATGTTTGATAAATTTTTTCCTATAAATAGAAAAGAAACTCATTTTGGTATTACAAGCAATTTTTAAATTAGAAAAACAAGTGTTATAGTTAGGGCTGTTCAAACAATCCGGATCCGACCACCCGACCCGACCCGAAAAACGCAAATCCGATCCGTCCGATGAAGTAATACGGTCGGGTCCGGGTCTAATAATAAGACAATATCTCTTTTTCGGTCGGGTGTCGGGTTGAAGCAACAAAGTTCGGGTAAACCCGAATCGACCGATCAAGTCTACTACTCTTCATTTAATGTTAACGTGTAGACCCATTTATTGATTCTCACGCGTACTGAGCACAGCTCTGAAAAGTCTCTCTTCTCATATTCCAAGGAAACTTTCCCTCTTTCCCATATTTCTCTGATTCTCTCTTCCAGAGATCTAAAAAGTCTCTCCTCATGTTCTATTTCCAAGAATACTTAATTCCCTCTTACCCATATTTTTCTCTTCTGGAATAGGCATTAGATTTGGCTAAATCCCATCTCAGATTCCTCTCTTTCTCTCTCGCATCAAGTCTCTCTCGCTGGCAGCGGCTCAAAGCCTCAGAGGGGGCAGGACTATGGAGTCGCTGGACGCCTGGACGGCGGGGTCACCGCTCACGGATGGACGGTGGGCCATAGAAGAGATCAAGTTTCAGATCTCTCTCTCTTTCTACAACCCATAGTAGAGATCTTTGGAAGTAAAAGAGAGAGTGTGTATGGTAGATATCTACTTTTTTTAGATGTACGCATTTGGGTTTTATGGTAGATCTGTACTTTTTTTTTTATCAGAATTGATCTCTATTTGGTTGCCCAGGAAAATCTCTCTCTCTCTCTCTCTCATGTCTCAACCCGTTCACCCGACCGATCTTGATCCGACACACCCAACTGCCTATTCGGTCAGAACCCGACCATTGTTTCGGTCGGAGTCGGGTGGGGTTTTCATCAATCCGACAAATGTCGGTCGGGTCAAACCCGATCCGAACCCGAGGATATCCGACCCGTGAACAGCCCTAGTTATAGTTATATTTTTGTAAGTTTGAATGGCACGCCGGGCTTGGAGTGAGGTGGAGGAAGAAACTTTGCTCCAATACCTTACGTCCCTCGTAGATGAGGGTGTTTGGCAATCTGATTTTGGATTTCGTCCTTCGTATTCAGAAGTTTTGAAAAATATGATGCAAGCTTCTTTCCCTGGTTGTGGTATTACAAAAATGCATATTGAACGCAAGATTACAGATTGGAAGCGAGACTTTGTCTATATCAATAAGTTCCGTCAAATTGAAGGATTTGGATGGGATGACTCTGAAAAGAAATTGGTGGTGGAAAACGAACAAGTTTGGAACAATTTTGTCCAAGTAAGAATTCATCCAACAGGCTTGGTGAATATTTTCCCTAACTCTTATTTAATTTAACTTTGATTGTTTTGTTTTAAAATGTAGGGTCATCCACGATTTGCAAACTAGAATGGAAAACGATTTCCCAATTACAGTCGATGGTCATATTGCTTCACACCTCAAGACGGTGGGGAAAATGAAGATTGAAGTCATCGGAAGTTTTAAGAATTAAGCTGAATTTCAGAGTCAATCTTTATTTTAGAGAGTGTCTTTGTCTTAGTAATAAAGTTCATAATGTATTTTTATCTTAGTAATAAAGTTTGCATTTCAATAAACGGTTCAGACTCCATAGTACATAAGTTTACTCCGAATCAAAGAAAAATGCCAATAATATACAACCTACAAAACCTAAGAAGAAAATTAAAAGATACAACAGTTTTCCATCCAATGCGGATATTGAACCACCATCACTTGTTTGTGCCGATTGATTGTTTTTCATCCGAAAATTCTCCGTATGAAAATTTAGCAACGCTATTTCTGCTTCGTCAATTGTCTTGTACTTTTTCATCAAGGCCCTCGAGTATCCATTAACTTGGACTTTGGCTTCCTCCCAGGTGTTATATATGCCCGGACAACGTCCAATGAAAACGACCCAGTACAACTCTCCATTTTGACCTGCCATTCAGAAATCTAAACAAAAACAAACAAGAGGTGATATAATTTGAATTAGTTCAATAAACAATAATATTTGAAGTATGAATATTAGGCTCAGATCTTTGATTGATCGACGCGCATTGCACAAGTTGGCTACAAATCATGTTGCCAAATGGTGATTAAACCCTTGACCATCATAAAGTGTCCCGCCAATACAAATGCGTTGCCCTAAAAAAATTTCCCTCAAATATCATCATTGCCTTTAAAGAGGATGACAACTTACAAATTAGAGCAGATACATGTAATCATAAAGATACACTTATATATTATATGGTTCAATATGCAGTTTTCTGGGCTTTGTAGCAAAAGCCAAATGATGCTAGAAAGGCTAGTCATTTGTGCCTTTGTCACACACACACACACACACACACACACAAAGTAGTCTTGTGGCTCAGAAAAACTACATCCCGGTCACAATCCGTCACTTGGCTACAACTTATGTTGCCAACAGGTTTTAAATCCATCGGCCGTCATAAGTTGTCCCGCCAAGACGAATTCATTAACTGAAATTTTCATTATCTAATTCATCATTGCCACACAAACATGCCCACACACAATTGCATAGTATGCCCAGAAAACTGCATATATGCCCAGAAAACTGCATCTAATGCCCAGAAAACTACATGTAATGCCCAGAAAACTGCCTAATACCCCATCCAAACGAGCCGTTAGGGGCTTAGTTTACATTTCATTTAACCCTTGGCCGCTAGGGGCTTAGTTTGCATTTTATTTCATTTCATTTTATGCTAGGCAGTTGTTAGTTAACCCTTGGTTTGTTTAACTAATACGTAGTTTGGTTGTAATCATGGTTAGTTACATTTAGGTCGGTTTAACCACCTCCTATATAATCTGGTGGCGCCAGCTATTATTGTAAAAGAAGAACGTGCAATGAAGTTCAGTTCTCTCCCTCTATCTTTCTTCTCTCCTCCCTTTCTCTCCCTAGTTTGTAAATCTATTCAGTAAATTCTTGCGATTGAAGACTTGTAATCAGAAATTCGATACGTAATTGATCTTAAGGCGCCCCTTAGATGGATAGGTTCGATTCTAAATCGTTGCCGACAGGCCTTTACCGCTTCTAAAAATGGCCCGAGCTCAAACCATTCTGACGAACTTGAATCTATCCACGAATCCTTGGTGAGTTAATTGCTTCGCAATTATTTCTGTATTTTGTTCTCAATTAGTTGTCGTTTATTTTGTTCGCAATTATTTCTCTGGAATATTTTGGGATTGTAAAATCTTGATAATGGATGTGCAGATAGAAGATACAGCACAGGGGCCATATACTACTGAGATTGGGCCGTCTGCGATAGTACCTTTTGACGGTAATCTTTTGAACCTATAGGATTCAGTTGTTTATGGCCCCTGTGCTGTATCTTCTATCTGCACATCCATTATCAAGATTTCACAATCCCAAAATATTCCAGAGAAATAATTGTGAACAAAATAAACGACAACTAATTGAGAACAAAATACAGAAATAATTGCGAAGAAATTAACTCACCAAGGATTCGTGGATAGATTCAAGTTTGTCGGAATGGTTTGAGCTCGGGCCATTTTTAGAAGCGGTAAAGGCCTGTCGGCAACGATTTAGAATCAAACCTATCCATCTGAGGGGCACCTTAAGATCCATTACGTATCGAATTTCTGATTACAAGTCTTCAATCGCAAGAATTTACTGAATAGATCTACAAACTAAAGAGAGAAAGGGAGGAGAGAAGAAAGATAGTGGGAGAGAATTGAACTTTGTTACACGTTCTTCTGTTACAAGAATAGCTGGCGCCACCTGATTATATAGGAGGTGGTTAAACCGACTTAAATGTAACTAACCATGATTACAACCAAACTACGTATTAGTTAAACAAACCAAGGGTTAACTAACGACTGCCTAGCATAAAATGAAATGAAATGAAATGCAAACTAAGCCCCTAGCGGCAAGGGTTAAATGAAATGTAAACTATGCCCCTAACGGCCCGTTTGCATGTAATGCTTAGAAAACAACATCTTGTGGAGTAAAATCTCCACTGCCCCGAAGAAGCCCGACTTGAGGCCGTTTTCGGCTTTCCATTTGAGCCCATTTTTGAACTCTTCAAGCATGCATACAAGAAGGGCTTCCTCCTCCTTGGAAGTCCAAAGCCTCCGGCTTTGTTTCTCCTTCTTAGTCCCATCATTTGCCTGTTTCTTCCCCTTGCCCTTTGATGGCTTAGATTTGGAAGTTTGTTGGGAATCCATTGGGTCCATTAAGCTGTTGTTTTTAAGTTTAATTATTTGAGTTGGCACAAGAAATTTTAGTAACAAACACCACATAATCGAATAAGTAATTGCTAAAATGAAAATCAGGAATAAAACGGCATAAAATCCACTCTCAATATTAGTCATTACATGAAAAACATGTCTATGAATAAGATTACAACACAATAGTCATTACAATGATAAAACTTATAACTACTCCTGTCACGCCCTCATTTTTAATAATCAAAATACAAATATAATCCACGTAGGATAAGTCAAAAGTCATACATTTCTCCCTAAAAAAAAATAATAGTCAAATACACAATCTCAATGTCTACATTCCACATGCCCCAAACCCACTAATACAAAGCCCAAACTCGTAAGTTAAAAGATTGAGGTTATTACATAATGTGAATATTGTCAAAGATTGAGGAAGTTTAAAGTTACATAATCATCTTCCAAAAAATACTAGGTATAAGGATGAAAAAAAAAAAACTTCATGATCGTATTATCCTCATGGTATGCAATCACACTCCGAGCATCCAACTCATGTGCATTGCCGAGTGTCGTGTCACTCCGGGCATACCCTTTCGGGCCCCGTGTCATCATTATCACATTCTAAATTTCATTTCATGCTCGTTAATATCATTACGGTATCCATGTGTCTCGTCATCTTAATTTCATTTGTTGGTTTCACGCCAACCTCGTGTTTCGTGCCACCCGAACGTATCCAAAAATGTAATCTCGATCCAAATGTCAAGGATGTCAAAGTGACCATCTTGGGCTCTAATATGTGACCAAAAACTCACACAAACGAGACACAAACAACGGATCATGATGCATGAAATTTTTCAAGAAAATGGGTGTTCTATCGATAGGAGATTGGGTCCTATTGATAGGACGCAGATCAGATTGGCCACTATTGAAGCATTAGAGAGTTCTATTGATAGGAGGTAAAGTCCTATTGATAGGGCGTCAGAGGCTCCTATCGATAGGAGATCAAGTCCTATCGATAGGGCAACCATCAGATTGGCCAGAACGAAAAGTGAAAGGCTCCTATCGATAGGGGATGAAGTCCTATCGATAGGACAACACCAGATCCAAAATTTTACAACTCAAGGGGTGATCAATGGGTCTTCTCTATGGGCATTTCTTGGTTCTAAATGAACATATTCAAAAGCAAAAGATGATCCAACAACAAGGTAACACAACACATCACCAATTTACAAGACTTGCTATTTTCCCCAAATTCAAGAAATTGATAAAAGATGGGTTTCAAGTAATTCACAAGCATCACCATGAAATTAAGTAACAATGGGATATGTTATCACCCAAGTCAAGAGAAGAGCAACATAGGAGCTAAGGGATGATGAGTTACAATACAAATTTGACTAGAAGATGGTTTTCTCTCAAGCAAATCAACAAGACATGGAAAATTTAGCAATCAATTGACTATACACACACATACACTACATTTACAATTAGAAGAGTTAGAAATTTCCCTACCTCAAGTGAAGGAAAGCTTGAAACCCACCAATGAGCAAAACCCTAACCCTTCCTCTAAGCTCCAAGCAAATACTCACCTCCCGGAGTGAAACGAACGCAAGCCAAGCTTCCTAACGCGTAGAGGGAGTGATTTTGGTAAAGGGTTGTGAAGGAATTAATGGGAGATGGTGTGATTTTGTGGGAGAAGAGAAGAAAAATGGAGCAAAGATGAGAGAGAGAGAGGGCTGGATATTTTGGGAGAGGGGGAGTGTTCTCTCTCTCTCTTCTCACACACCATACACATATACTTTCAATTAATTACACCCCAAGCCCAATAGTGGCTTGTGTAAATCAAACAAGCCCCAATCAACACTTAACACAAAATCTTCCAACATTTAATCATTTTCTCATTTCCTCACATTTTCCCCAACTTTATTTTCGAAAAAAAAAAAATTAAAAACACGGGTTCTTACAACTCCCCAGCCGGACTGTTAGCTAACCAATGGTTGTACATTTGAGTTGCTAAGTTATCTCTCATTTGGGTCCATTGGTTGGTTGGCTCGATGCTGTCAATGTACTCATCTGGTGGGACTATATGCACAGTGGCCTGTTCCCAAGCAGTGTATTGTTGTTCAATGGGATCAACCTCCATTTCACGCTTGATAAGGTTGTCGAGAAGACAACAGGCTGTAACTATGCAACATTGAGTTCTAATGGGATAGTAAAAACAAGATCTCAATATTGCAAATCTCATCTTTAAAACCCCGTAACATCTCTCAACCACATTTCGAACGCTTTAGTGCTTCATGTTGAAATACTCCTCCCGGCTTGCGGGTTGGTGGCCTTGCCTCCAAATGTTAATGTGGTATCGTTGACCCCTATATGAGGCTAACAATCCCGGCCCATTTGTGTAGCCGGCATCCACGAGGTAGTAATGAACTACAAAACGCATTGAATTCTATGTGATTACGTTGGGAAAAGTGTGGAGGTATTATGTTGTGTAAATCAAAGTTATTATAGTCACGTACCCTGTGGAATTCTTAACCCATGTGGCCTTATCAACGCGTTGCGAATTACTCTCGAGTCTGTGGCGGATCCTTCCCAACCAGACAACGCGTATATGAATCTTAGGTTTTGACTACAAACTCCTAAGACATTTGTCGCGTAGTCTCCCTTCCTTGACCTATATCGTGCCTTGTCTTCCGCTGCTGGCATGACAGGTACAAAGGTACCGTCTAAAGCCCCTAGGCAATTCTGTTACGCAAACATTTTAGTACTGATATGTTCAAAATAAGGTAGAAAGTGAAGTGGGCAAATTTATATTCAATTAGGTAAGTGAGTTTACCTCAAACCACTTCCACCTACTATCCGGCTCATTAGCGGGAACAAGTTGAGGACGATACCACAATTGATTGTATAGTCGCAAGACCGCCAACAAAACTACATTGAAATGCCTACTCACTGTTTCCCCAGACCGCACGAAATGGAACTTCATTGGCCTATTCTTGTTATGGTGCGCGAGGATCCACAAGAAAATAGCAACTTTCTCAACGACTGTGACGTTCCTAGAGTTTTGTAAGCCTCATTCCTCTAGTAAATGGCATAAACTCATGAATGTAAGCCTATTTACCCTCAATTGGTCGTGGCAATTTTTGTCATCACCACGTACTAACCTATTAAGGGCGTCTACTTGGTTTTGGTAGACATTAGGGTTCAAAGGAAGATGGGGCCTTCGTCGAATCCTTTCATCTATCAAGTTCTTAATTAACATGTATAACATGAGAGTAGTATTCACTACTCTCGTGAAACATACGATTGGTATCAAAGCATTAAGTTTTGCCTTCTTCCTTCGATCACGGTTCATTAGTCTTGCCATCTATTTTATAAAACAACATCTTACGAAATTAGGGGGGTAACCTAAATCGATTTAAAGCTTACTAACAAATTAGGGCAATCTCTAAAAACAAATGCATGCAGACAATCAATCCCGTAAAAAATAAATAACCAAGAGACATGATTCACACCTCAAAAATTGAATCACAATGACATTTTACGCCAACTACAAATGCCCCAAATTAGAGCAAAACACACTCAAACCACCATCATTTATGAGAAAAATCAACTCCAAAGCCACCAATCATTTAGGGCACAAAATAGAAGCACACTGTATAATGAACAAATTAGGGCAGATCATTACCCACCATTATTAGGGAAAAAATCATCCACAAACCACCAATAAAGTGGGTTTTGCAAATATTTTTGTGTGGGTTTCGAACAAACAACATCATTTACGGGAAAAATCAACTCTAAAGCCACCAATCAGATCTGTGTTTTGGGATCTGAACCCCCATGGTTTGTAACAAACAACATCCACAAAATGAAGTACAAAAACCCTAATCGATCCTACTAAACAAGTGGGTGTTCGAATGGGGTTTCTCAAACTACTTATTAGGGCAAAAAATGAAGCCGAACACTTCCAATCAATCCAAAAACTGGTTTTTCAAACCACAAACCCACGTGGGTTTCGAATAAACAATTTCAAATAGATCGAACTCGGTTTTTTTCATACCTGAAATAGGTTGAAATCGAGTTGATGAAGATGAGCAAACCGATCGAGTTGATGAAGATGAGCAAACCGATCGAGTTCTTCGTCGCCTCTTTTCTCTGTTGGAACCACAGAAAAATGATGGATCATAGGCAGAGAAACCTAGATCATCTGGATTTGGAGGGGTAGAAATGGCAGAGAAAAACCCAAATCCACTCTCGTTGGCCAACGACAGGGTCAGGCCTGTCGTTAGCTACTCTAGGACCACCCTGATATATACTCCCAACAGTACTCCAAATCCAGGTAACATTTTGCCATCCAAACGGGGTATTAGCGTGGGTCCGGGATTGCATATCCGGGTGGAACCCATTTCCGGGTGCGTAATCCCTTATCCAAACATGGTCCTAGGGTCTGGAAAGAGTAGAAACTAGTGGGCGCACACTGCACGCACCTCTCGGCCCGCTCTCTCACCTTTGGCTGTGGAATATTGGTAATCCTCTCTCTCTCTGGCTTTGGAGTTGGCCAATTGTTGTGAGGGTGAGCGGTTACGGGTGGCAGTGGTGGTGGTTTGTGGAGTTGGTTAGTGGCAGAGGGAGGCGGTGGTAATGGTTTTGTGGTGGTAGTGGTGGAGATTGGTTGTGGCAGTGTTGGCTACGAGTGAGTGTTATTCTGATTCTGATGGATTTAGAGTTTTTGTTTACACAAATGGAGAAAGAGAGAGTGTGCGCCTGAGAGAGAGAGAGAGAGAGAGAGAGAGAGAGAGAGGGAGAGGGAGAGAAAATTGTGGAATGGGAAAAGAAAGGGATTGGAATGACCATTCAGCCTTTTGATCAGGTTTAAGAATGTCACGAGAGCTGCACATATCAGCCTTTCTGTCCAAAAATCTAACTCCCGTAAGCAATTAGACCCAATAGGATGGAAATCAATAGTTGAGAGATGAAATGGGTGAATTTTTTTGTAATTTGAGGATGATATAGAAAAACGGTGCATAGTTTGAGGGTTATAAGTGAAATTTCCTTATTTGTCCGGTTAGTATTTTATTTCTACAAAAACCGCTCCTATGCGGTCTGTATGCATTAAGAATAGAGTCCCCATAATCCTTTTCCGACACACCGGCGGTGAAGTCTAGGCATCGGCTCCGTCAAATCTCCATCAAAAACCCTAACCCTAACAGTCCAAAACCACAGGAAATTCGACTCCTTGAGCCCTAACAATCCCTAATCCATCTCTCTCTTTCTAATTTCCAAGCACAGATTGTTCTTCTAACGGTCGATCAAGATGGTGTTAGCACAATTGGGAGGGAGCATATCACGTGCTCTCCAGCAGATGAGCAATGCGACAATAATCGACGAGAAAGTCCTTAATGACTGCCTGAACGAGATCACTAGGGCTCTACTTCAGGCCGATGTTCAGTTCAAGCTTGTGCGTGATATGCAGAATAATATTAAGAAGATAGTCAATCTCGACGATCTTGCTGCTGGCCACAACAAGCGTAGGATTATTCAACAGGTAAAAGGCTCCTTGTTCGTTTGTTCAGTGTATGTGATATGGGTGGGTTTATACGTCTCTCAATTGATTAGTTTTGAAGAATAAAGATGATTTGGAGTTCATATGCATCTGTATTTATTTTGTTGAATTGTTGATGACAATTGATGGTTTTCTTTCCTGTTGAGGAATCGGCCAAACCAACAAACACACCCCAAGTGAATGAATAATCAATAACAAGAGAGTTTCACTTGGCTCCCCGGCTGTGTTGTTGAGTACATCACGCCTCACACCAATTTTTACTATGTACCGGATCGGTGGTGCAGCCAAGAATAACGAATAGCGGGGGTACAATAAAAAAAAAATCCACTATAAACAACAATATGAACTTTATTCATTGAAAACACTATCACAAGTGATAAATTCATCTACCAGTAAACAAAGTTAATAATAACCTTCTCCATCCATAAACAAATAGTAACAAAATTACCATATATTTTCATCAAAAGGAGTTGCAAATGTAATGCTGTATGATAGATCATGACAAGTTTTCATTTTGTGAAAGCTTGAGAGATAATTTCATTTTCAATCCTTTCAAAGCGCGAAAATCTTACATACAACTTGGAACATCTCCGAGAAAAGAAAAGTGAAAAAGTAAAGACAAATTCCTCAAATTACTACGCTGATGGAGGAGAAAAGAACAAAGTAGAGGGAAGATGTGCGTGTAGAGAGAAGAACTAGTTGGGAGATGGACGATTTCTCAGCTTGTACGAGGCAGCGAGCGTGCTCTAATTGGAAGAGATCGTACATCCCGTCGGCTTATGCTATGACAGGATGAACTCGATAGGAATTCAGGTGGCCAGAGGTTATTGCTATTGTGATGGTTACATGGATAGTTGGAGAAAACAAAAATTGATACTTAATTCTTTGGGAAAAATGGAAATCTTGCACTGGGGGCATGGGGTCACACTGGTCTCAGCCAACTCCGCCACTGTATCGAATGTAGAGAGTACAAGATACATGGGCTGCTGCATATATCAAGTATTTATATCCTAGGGTTTACATCACCAATTACCCTAGTACCCCTGTCTAGGTTTCGGGGTGCTGCTCCGGAGCCCACTTCTCAGGTCGGAACCCGAATACTCAGCGAATGAGCGACCCATTTCAAATCAGACTTCACAAGCCTAGCATTCCCTTCTATTGTTGTCATTTATCACGGCTTCCTATTATCAACTTTGGCAATCTGCGATGCTCTGCACCTATATCCTAGTTAAAATTGTGAAAAAGTGTACATGAAGTTTTAACTGAGATCATTATAATGTCAAAATTTTGGACCCTAAAATTAAGGGTTGCAGATTATTGGCTGTATTGGTCTCTTTAGTAAGCAAGACAAAAATGGGTCCATGGGGATTAGGTTTTGAAATATGATTCAAGGGGAGGGATGATTAACTGTTTAATTAACTGGTTACTAACTTAGAATTGCAAGACGTGGAAAACGTAGCTCTCTAAAGTATATTGGTATTTTCTAATATGTGGGTTTCTTTCCCCAGGCTATTTTCAGTGAGCTCTGCCAAATGTTGGATCCTGGGAAGCCGTCTTTCACGCCAAAGAAAGGGAAAACTAGTGTAGTCATGTTTGTCGGTTTGCAAGGTATTTGTCGTTCTCAAATGATGGTTGGTGATTATTTCTTTGTGATAATCTCTAAATGTCTATCAAAGAATTTCCTTTTTTGGGCAGCTAAGCTGCTACCATCTGAGACCTTGATCACCTTACCTCCTATTTGAGAGTTGTGTATTTTTATACCTGCTAAAAATATTAGCACTTCAAAAGTATATACTCCGAAGTCACTGCACATTTTGGTATTTCCCTTGTGTGCCAGCAATTCTATCTAGTCTTTTAAATCAGGTTTATCTGTTTTTGCATGCTTTCAGGGTCTGGTAAAACCACAACTTGTACCAAATACGCATATTACCACCAGAAGAAGGGATGGAAACCGGCTTTGGTGTGCGCAGATACATTCAGAGCTGGTGCTTTTGATCAGTTGAAGCAGAATGCTACGAAGGCTAAAATTCCGTTTTATGGAAGGTAATCTTTGGTTACATTCTTGTTGTAATGTCATTGCCATCTTCTGTGATTTCTGAAAGTTAATGAAGTTGTAATGTCAGAGTAATGCAAAATGTGCCTGGGTTGTTAGGAAATAGTAAAATACAGTGAGAAGATGAATGGAGAGGAGGAAAAGGAAAGGGTGTTAGTTGAAAGAAAAGGTAAAACCAAGATAACTGTAATGACTAGAACTTGGGGTAGATATGCCTACCATGTCTAGCTTGCATGAACTCTTATAATGAAGAACCTTAATGGGAGAGCCAATAAGTGAAAAGTGGTTAGTGTTGTGCCATATCTTAATGGTCCATAATCCATATGTCCATAATCCATATATCAAAGGTCTAAAGGTCCATACTTACCACACAAAAGAAAGGTCGTGTTCAAAGGTTACATCCCTTCTGATGCGTTTTCCTTTTGGTTCCATTCTTATCAAATAAATATCACCTGCCAGCTTTATGTATTCCTCAATATGCAACTATGTACCATCTGCATCTCTGTGCAGTGAGCTATAGTAACTTTGTCGATGTAATAGATGGAATATGTGGTAAGAATTTGAGTGGTAGATATTGCTGATGCACACTTGTGCTTATTCAGGTGCCCTTAAGTTGTTACCGGTTCAGGCTTAGCGCTCATAGGATTTTCTTCCCCGAAGAAATATTATAGGTAAAGGATACCATTCATTTTCTTATTTGGAAGATCTGAAAATGTAAAATCTAGTTTGGCCTCTACTCGAACAATCCAAGTATGAAGTTAGTTCTGCCTGCTGGATCCTCTGTTCAGGCCTTATGTGGGCTGAACTTTAAGTTATTGTTTGTTTCATGGATTTCCTTTAGCGCATGTGAACCTTGTGCCTTTTAGCTTGAGGTGTCAATTTTCTATTGCCATTTTTTGGTAATGAATGTACCCCTGAATGTATGTGATGTTTGTTGACAGCTATATGGAGTCGGATCCTGTAAAAATTGCAGTCGAAGGTGTAGAAAGATTCAAGAAGGAAAATTGTGATCTTATAATTGTAGACACCAGTGGACGCCACAAACAGGAAGCTGCTCTTTTTGAAGAAATGCGCCAAGTTTCTGAAGCAACGGTATCTATTTGATACATTGTGCTGCTGTATCTAGTTGCTGTTGAATAGGGTTGCTAATCTCTTGTATTGAATCTTCCAGAAACCCGATCTTGTTCTGTTTGTTATGGATAGCAGTATTGGTCAAGCTGCATTTGATCAAGCTCAAGCATTCAAGCAAAGTGTTGCAGTAGGAGCTGTGATTGTTACTAAGATGGATGGTCATGCGAAGGGTGGTGGTGCTTTGAGTGCGTAAGTTTCTAATGCTATGCTTCTGGAAAAGCTCTTTCATATCTTACTTGGTTTGGTGGTTTTCATATTTGTGTGGATTTTCCTTTCTATGACTGATTATGATTTATAACCCATGCATGCAAGATGCTCTTGTATACATGGGTTTCTGTTTGTAAAGGTTTGACTTGGTCTCCACTTTCTTACATGGTTACGTCTCTGGTAATTTATGGTTGGAGGATATTCCTATGTCATATTTATTCTTTCTTGTTTTCTTAACTTATCTTCACCCCACTACGTAGTTTGTTTATAGATGGAAAGAAACAAAAGGGGAGTCCTATGGTCTTTCTAACCCAAATAAACCTTGTTGCGCCTATTGGATCTCATTTTTCATTTTGCCTCCCTTCACCTAGTGTGCATCGTTTTCCCCAGTCTGCTCTCTCTGCTAATTCATTTTCCCTGTGCTTTTCCCTGTATGCCCTATGATAAAGGTTTCATTCTACACTGATAAACTCATTGGTGAATACCCTTGATCTTTTCCTGAACAGCTTTAACAAAGAAAAAAGAAGACGACACTTTTAGCATGTGCAGTAGTGGATCTAAATCATGAGTAACCTTAAACTGGATAGGGATCTGTTGTCACTTCTTGTTAGATTTTACTTCATCATACCTCTTGGACGTTTCCAAAAGTACACATAAGAACTCCCTGAACACAGAATCCCATAGTTTAGTAAGGGCCCGAAACTGAATTGGACGCTGGTCGTTTAGAGAGTTTTAAAGCAGATTATGTGAAACATAGCCAGTAAAGTCCAATCAGAGCACCTCTCTCTAAATCTCAGCCGATTGGGTTTTCCTCTCTGCCCCCAACCCCTTTCTTCTTCTTCCCTCTCCCTCCTCCCTCTTCTTCTTCTTCTTCTCTTCTCTCCTTTCTTTTTGCTTCACGGATGCAGCCGGTTTTGATATGGTGGTTACTGGTGGTGGCTCGCGGTGGCGCTTCAGGATCTCAGCTTTTGTCTCTCCTGGTTGTTTATTGAGGACTGAAGTGGCGGTTTCTCAGCGGCCACCTCTGGAAATCGGCAGCGAGTTTGGGTTCGCGGCGGCGTGGGCCTTCAACTGCTTGGTTGGTGGATCGCTGGTGGTGTGTGAATCCTGGCCGTATACATCTTCCCCTCCCCCTGCTGTCGTCGTTTCCGGCCATCTTCTATTGGTTTCCTCTGGTTGCCGCCGGTTTCACCCGGTTGGGCTTAACGGCATGGCAGCCTCATCTCCTCCTCCTCTTCCTTTGGCGGCTTTGACTCCCCTCTGATCTCATTGTTGGATGGCATCGGTTTAGGTGTAATGGCAAGCGTGTGCCGAGTTTGCTTTGGTGGTTTGGTGGCGGCGTGGTGGTTACCGGCAGGGTGTGGGTGGCGGGTGTAGACTGGTTAGGTTTTTTTGTTGTTTTGGGGTTTGGGCCTTCTTTGGGCTTCATTGTTTTTATCTGTTTTGCCCAGTTTGGGCTAGGCCATTAGGTGTGGTGGGCTTAGCCTTTGTGTTTTAATTTCTTACCCTTGGTTGGAGTCCCCTCCCCTCTCCCCCCATCTTGATGTACCCTTTATCAAGATTTCACTAATAATATTTTTGCCGATTAAAAAAAGTCCAATTTTGATTCATTTTAAGGAAGAAATTATGCATCTGTAAATGTCGGTAGACTAACAATTAAGAAAACTTTTTCGAGTATAATATCTGACAAGTTCTTGAGTAAACTGGTCCTTGGCAAAATGTCTCAGTAATTGTCCTGAGATTGTTTCTTTCCGGTTGTTAACATCTGACAAGTTTATTGTTTCTATATGCAGAGTCGCTGCTACAAAAAGCCCTGTAATATTTATTGGAACTGGAGAGCATATGGATGAGTTCGAAGTTTTTGATGTTAAACCATTTGTCAGTCGCCTTTTAGGTGAGCAGCTGCCCTTTTCAACCATTGCTGACCATAACGTTGACGTTGTCTTTATGGGCCAGTTCACTTAATGGCTCTTATCGAAGTACCTCTGAATGTTTCAACTAGGCATGGGTGATTGGTCTGGATTCATGGATAAGATTCACGAAGTCGTACCTATGGACCAACAGCCAGAGCTTCTGCAGAAGCTTTCAGAAGGGAACTTCACCTTGAGAATAATGTACGAGCAATTTCAAAACATACTCAAAATGGGTCCCATTGGTCAGGTTTGTTTGGTCAACTATTTTGTTTCTTTGAAGCATTATACTATAAAATTGTGATCCCAGTGACATTCATTATCAATTGCTGTAAATACTCTCATGGAAGCTTGTTGTAGAAGCTCAAATCATCAATGTTCTGTGTAGGTTTTTTCAATGCTTCCAGGATTTAGTCAAGAGTTAATGCCAAAAGGTCGTGAAAAGGAAAGCCAAGCCAAGATCAAACGTTACATGACTATGATGGATTCGATGACTAATGAAGGTAACTGATGCTTTCTGATGTGTTCCTATCGGTGCATTTTTCTTTTCCCTAGTTTTTATCGTTTAATTGGTGATTTTGGGTGTCTAATGTTGTTGAACTTGGCCCAGTATACTGAATGATTGCTGTATGCTAATATGTAGCTACTTTCAACTGAACTGAAAGCCTCTCTAGTTCTCTTGCGCCCCATTTGCTTGTCTGGATTAAAGCATTGGGGATTCAACTGGAAATCTGAGGGGGACTACACGTCCTAATCTTAGTTGGAATTTTTACTGCTAGGGTTAAATTTCCATTTGGGTTATGAAATCTCACAAAACATGGGATATGTAGGAGAAGAAGTATTATTATTTTTGGACTGCTTTTTCCAGTTAAACAACAGGGCCTTGGGGAATATCGTAAAGTGAACCATTATTCTGACTCAATTACCTATTTACAGAGTTGGATAGCACCAACCCAAAGCTCATGAACGACTCAAGGATTATGCGGATAGCAAGGGGATCTGGTCGGCAGGTTAGAGACGTGATGGAAATGTTGGAAGAGTACAAGCGACTTGCCAAGATTTGGAGCAAGATGAAGGGACTCAAGATTCCAAAGAAGGGAGAAATGAGTGCTTTGTCCCGTAACATGAATGCACAACATATGAGCAAAGTCCTTCCCCCACAGATGTTGAAGCAGATTGGCGGCATGGGTGGATTACAAAACTTGATGAAACAAATGGGTTCCAGTAAAGACATGATGGGGATGTTTGGAGGCGGGGACAAGTAGTTCGCGGCAACTTTAAAAGCAATTGCTGCAAATTGTCTCAGTACAACTGCAGGCGTTTGGTTGGTGGGAACAAGGAGCATCCAGGTTGATAAGCTTGTGACAGTAGAAGACTTTTTCTTTTTTTTTTTGGTATTTATTTTGATTTTTTTTACGGTTAATTTGTTATTTCGTTTCACCTGGTAGAATTACGGTTTCTTGTACAATTTTCTGACAGCAATTTACTCATGCAGATAATAGTAATTTTCCAGCCTCTGTACTTGCATGTTATTCTAAGAAGTCATATGTCACCATGCCCAAGGCTGTGTTCGGGGACATCAATGCATTGGAAAGATGGAGAAAGGGAAAACTTCCTTGATATTTTTTGGACTCCAATTGGAAAATGACGTTCCTTCTCACTTTCCTTAATATCTCTCAACCTTCGTTTCTTTTTGAGGCAAAATCCAAACAAAAAAATCTCATTTCCCTGTCTCTCTCTCTTCACAAGAAATTCTCCTTTCCGATCGTAATTCAAATAGTTGATATATTTTATTGGAATTAAGGATAATGTACAACAATGCCTGTAAGGGTTGTGATCTCAAGACCCCCCAAAAAAACATTATGGCTACTCGATCATTTACACAATACCTTTATATTTACAAACAAAGATCCTATATAACGCTAACGTTCTAAGAACTTGCTAAGAACGGTTTTTCTTGAAGGGGCTTCTTCTTCTTCCTCCTCATCATCGTCATCATATTCCTCAAATTTGCCCGGCACATGCAGGGCACAACGGAGCACAGAGTTAACCTGTTTCCTCAATCGGGCATTGTCAATGAAAGTTTCAGTGAGCATCTTCCTTAGTTCATCATCCGTTGCCCTCACGGTACCACCACTGCTACTGTGAATTGCAGATGTGACAGCACTTTCAATATCTTGTGAGAGCAGCTGTGCCTGTTTCCACATCATAAACAACGTTAGGACACGGTAAGATGGCATGAAGGTTACAAGGTGTAGTCAACAGAACACCGCTTTTAACAAATATGGTTAGATAACTACATTGGTAATTGGAACTACTAGGCTGCACGCCCATCCGAGAAACTGACTTTGGAATCAGAGTCAGTGTCCCCTCCTAAACCGAAACCATCACAAAACAAAAGACCAGTTTTTCATAATCCAATAAAGGATCCACCAAAAAGCACAAGTTTCAACAATTAAGTAGAAATAAACTCGTGGGAAAACTGTGTCAATCTTACAACAGATGGTCAGTCTACCCCAGAGGGCAGAGAGGAAGACAAGAAGGCACAACTTTCTTAGTTCATGAAACCTTTTAGAAAGTTTTATGTTGGACAACAGAGACAATGAAATGGAGGAAAGCAAAATCACAAAAGTTCTTGCTCAAATAAATCACTCAAAATCATATATCAAATTGGTTAGCTGCGAAAGATTGCGACAAAAGGAATGAAAGATACCTCAGCAAGAAGAAGACCAATACGATTATCTGAAGTAGTCAACAGATCTATTGCATCAGAAGTTGATGAAGTATCCATAATCAGTTTATCTTCTTCCTCGGTGAGGAAATTAACACTGCATTCTTCAAGCCGATTGCGAAGGATCTCACATTCATGCAGTAATTTTGTGTTCGCAGCATTTGAGCGTTCCCATCTTTCCTTCTCCTTGTGTAGAGCCCTCTAAAATAAGCATGCATGTACAGTGCAGCCAATCAGTGAAGCTAAGAATTGGGCTATTAGCTATGTCAATAAACAAAGATGTCCAGGGGAAACAAAGAAGCTAATCTAAATATTGCTAGATATCAAGATACAAACACACAAGAAAACGAGGAAAGACCATAAATACATTTTTTCTAGATAAAGCACACGAAAAAAAGAAATTTGAGAGCCCTGAAATCAGAAAAAGGAAATTAGAACCGAAAAACCGCAGGGCCCTAATGGAGCTGCTGATTTTGTGATAAAAGGGCTGGCCCTATTTAAAAAACTGAAGCAAAAAGTAAGCATGGCTAGAGTATACACAGAGCTAGCTACCTCGACTTCTAATTTTTCTTTCGTCAATCTGCTAAGTTCCTGCTTCAATTCTGACTGGTAACTTCGAAGAGATTTAACCTCTTTCACAAGGAGTTTAACATCTGCTTTTGATTTCAACTCTAGGTCATCGTGATGTTTCTTCAAGTTCTCAATCTGCTCCCTGGCATTATCCAAGTCTTGCTGCAACATCTCATTCTCCTGAACGATGGATAATCTTGTCGACTCCATGTGCAACTTTTCATCCTAGAACGGTCAAACACGTCATTCAACATTATATAAGAGATATTAATCAAAACGAAAGCAACAATCACAAGTCCATACCTGTTCAGACTTCAACTCCAACTCCTTCTCTATACACTTTCTCCGAAGTTCCTCCACATCCCACTGAGTTTGAGTGTATCTTTCCCTTTCGATTAGAATAGCTTGCTGCAGGTTTTCTTTACTACTTCGCTTAGTGGTTTCAAGGTCCACTTCCAAGTCTTTGACCTGCAAGAGATGATCCAGATAAGTTGGGGTTAACTCTTATTACAATCATATAATGACACACAATTGCATGGTGCATGCCAAGACAACACTAGTGGCTCTTATAGAAATCAACAATAACTTTTACACAGGAATCAATTGCAAGAAACGTACTTTTCTCCAGATCTCTGGCAGTGTCCACATATGAATGCATGAGAAACTCGTGAATCTATGACTAATTACATACCTATAAGTAGGCATATCTTTACCAAAATTATTAGTCAACTCAAAACTCAAAAGTTTCAGCAATAAAATTGCTGGAAGGTCACAACTCCTCACAGTTTGTTCAGAGACTCAATCTAGTAGTAATAGACAAGTACAATGGGTTTGCCAGAATCTAAACAAAGTCAATTTGAGCATTAAAATGAGAATGAGTCTCAGAAGCTAAACTGTTTTCCTCATTTTCAAAACCAGCGAATCCATTTGGACAGGGTGCGCTAACATTGTTAGATTAGAATATTCGACTATTTCTTCTGTTGCTTCTTTGGAAATACCACTCTAAAACCATACATACTATGGAGGATTGATCAACTTAAGAAACAAATACGTGAATCAATATTGAACAGGTACAACATTTACGATGAAAACGGATAGGCACTGGAAATACCTTTGTTGTAAGGTACTGTCTTACAGCAAGCTCTTGGTTTAATCTTGCTATAAGATCTTCCATATCAGTTTTTGCTGCAGCCAATCTCCGCCGCATAGTGGTAAGAACCCTATTCATTTTATTGCGCTGATCTGATGGAAGAGCCACTAATACGTCCCTAGGAAATTGTAAATCAGATTCAGCAACAATATCCAGGGTTCTTGAAATTTCAGCACCTTCAGGAAGGTCAAGGGAGTTATCACCAAGAGAATATTGCTTTGAAATTTCACTAGCTCTTGTAGAGCTTACATCACTTCCAACACTCTCGTTCGACAATCTCCGAAGATGGTTACCTTGTCTGTGATTCCCTGGTTCAGAAGGAGGCTCCATTTCATCCACGTGATGAAATGATACTTTGGAACTATTATGAGTAGCTTCGTCCTTGTCCAAAACACTGTTATTAACACTTGAATGCTTTGAGCGCCAAAACAACTTTTCTTGGTCAGATGTTTTAGTTTCATTTTCCTGGCTGAGCTCAGAGTAATTATTATCCCTTCCATGCTTTGGTGTTCCAAGCTCAGATGTTTCGTAATCGGAATTAATACTGTAATCTGACGCAATTGATGTGTTGGATTGTAATCGGTACGACGGAACTATAACTCCAGCAGAAGAATTTGCATCTAAACTGTGCTGATTTGAATCATAGAAGGCTGAAAAGTATCACAAGTCCGACAGAATATCTTAGTGTGTTGGTATTGGAACATGTCTTCTTATATTTTGTGAAATTCAATTTGAAACAATGTGAAGCAGCAGCAGGAGATACGTACATGACTTAGCAGCTTCTTCTAGCTCAAGAAAAATGGCAACAGGAGCACTTCTTGACAAATCAATGTCTGATAATATCTTCTCCATCCAATCCTCTAAGGAACACCTTCGCTGTAACCATTCCAGACAAGATTATTTAGACTACTTCTAAGACGACTCCAATAGCAGAAAAGTTACTTGAAAGTTGAAAGAGTTTGGAAACCCATATACAAAGATAACGCGGATAACCAAAGAGCCCTATACACTCTAAACAAAGAAATAATAACTAGTATGATGCCCACAAATTGGCAAAATTGTACTCAATTGAACCGGTGCACCAACAACTTGATTTCTAGTAAAATGGGCTAAACTCGGCAAATTCTATTTTTACTGTACAGCACAAAACAAGGCCAAAGATACCAAACAAGATCCTTTGATAAGCTGAAGATAAGGATCACTGACATCTCATTGTTTGCTGCTGTAAAACATTTCTGTACTCTTGCATTGCACTTGTATGCCACAGATACTCTTCGACTTTCTATGTACAGTGAACGAAAAGACAAACATATGCAAGAATAGAACAGAAAGAAAGAAACAACTCTGGAAAATTAACACAGCATTAAAGAGGTTCACTGACAGACGATTAACTAATTTGCATAAACCAATAACGTGCACTAAGTTGAACTCAAGAGACAAAAACAAAGACCATTCAACAGAAAAACAGTACTCAGAATAGTTTCATAGGAGTTGAGGTTTATGCTCTTGTGTTGTATGTTAGATCAGATTGTGTTCATCTTTCAGCTACCTTACACGTAACAATTTTTATGACAAAAATAGGGAAAGCCTAGTGCCGCCCCTATGAACCTGGGAGAGAGGTTGGGGGCAAGGAATAGACCTAACTTCTAGAACTGTAAATTTTTCTTTCTATTTTCCTTCCTGATGGATATGGGCTCTTCTTTTTCTTCTTACAAAACATAGGGATTAAGGTTTTCATCAGCTGTATTGACTTAAGCACAGTGCTTTCCTCCTATTCTTTAACCTTCAGATTCTGTGTTTGTCTATTGTTATTGACGAAGCTAGTATGGCCACTCAAAACAGAGAAAGCACAAAAAAACATATGTTACTAACTTGGCAAACTTTTGTAAGTAACGAGCCTGAATCAATGAATTTCTATCCCGAATCACAAGACTCTCTAATACAATGCGCACAAATCATCCACAATTCCAAACCCGAGTGTGTATAGACAATGTCGAAATTATTTAAACTTCTATGAAGATTACAGTTATCCTTGGGCTTTGCTAGACATTCTAGATAAAGTACGCCGAAGTCTACAACAAAACTTAGAAACTAGAGATATCAGAAAGGGTGCATCAATATGTCATTCACCACCAAAATTAAGCAAGTTGCCATGCCACATCCTAGCAGTCCCATTTCAGCAATCGTGCATTTACATTTTTATTTTCAACGTCGATAGTAGGAAAATTTCCTCATATAAATTTCCCAGCATGGGAAAATAAATCAAAAAGTGCAATAATCAAATCTTCTGATGCCATTCAACAAATTCCAGCCATAAGCTAGTGGGTCACAAAAAGGGTGCATGATATACCACCTTTGGCCCCTTCGGTGAAACTATGGAGCAGTTCACAACAGTTAAAGAGAATAATTGCCGTCAAGTATGTTCTCATCACTGTCAGCAAACTTCCAGTCTGTAAACAGCCAACCATAGAGTTAGCTTAAAACCTTTTTCATCCCCTTCTTTCCTATTATAGATCTCTTCCAGGTCTACTTAGGCAAGCTTCTTATTTCCATCGAGAGACTAAAACTAACAACTAGAGATCTGAAAGCTCACAATCTGATGTCTCCAAAGTTATCATTTGTATTTTCTAGGCCAATAAGTTTTACGTGGCATCCGCAGATATGTGCTATGATATCCTCTATGTGATCGAAAATAAATCTTCCAAATCATGCCCTGACAACCAATTATCATCAATTGCAATTAGTTTTGCATGATATCAACATCATTAAATTCCATCACAATGATATCGATCCCAGATTCAGAAGAAATGAAGCATATGAAGTTATGTACGAAGACAAATTTCTCGAATAATTTATAAGACAAATAATGAAATAAAAAGTTGTCTACCTCTTCTGAACGTGTACTGCTTTTCTTTTTCAAAAGACTCCTTGGAGGAGCTGTGGGTAAATTTTTCTTGGGAAATGCCTTTTTCAGCTGAAAAGGAAAGATAGTCAACAAAAATGGAAAGCAACTGTCAGAGACTCAGCGCATGAACATTGACAGACCACAATAGTGTTCTAGGTTGGATTCCAGGCTCCAAAATAAAGTAAAAGCAAATCACACATGTGGATTTAGTGATATCAATCCAAAAAGGCAAGTAAATTATCTATAGCAATTAAGTGATGGGATAGTCCTCCCATAAGAGTTCAGAGAGGGAATTGCCACTTACTTCAGAAAATAGCTTCAAGAAATCACTATATCTACGGAGTACTCCTCGAGTAGTAGTAATCCCATCTGGCGATTGTACACCGATTTGGACCCTGTAAAACTGTTTCTCATAAATGTTAAAACAGAAATAAAGATTTTAAAAATATGAAAAAAAATCCTGTAGCAAGTATGCCACACAATTCACTGCCTTCCAAAGGCCAAAAAATAGTTGAACACAATCTTGTTAGGATGACAGCTTTATGCTTCTGCATTTTTTAATTTTTTTACACCGGAGTGAATCATGTAAGCAGAAGAATTGCTTTTGTAGTTTCAGTGTTTATCTTGCTATGACTTTCCACATAAATTTCAAATTATTCAATATTGCCATTCTTCTCATTTCAAACAAACAGACCAAGTTTGAATAGCTAAATTTAGTGAATTACAAGCCAGGTGCATGGTGATCAACAATGTGCAAAAAAGAAAATATCAAAATAATACTCCCTCCGTCCCTAACTTTTGGTCTCACGGATTTCGATGCAAATATTAAATTGTTCATATCTTTCAATCTATAGCGTAATTTATGTACAATATGAATCTTATTTGATGGATCTCAATTAATTCTATTATACAAAGCTTTTTAAATCTTTAAAATTATTATAGATTGAAAGATATGAACAGTTCAAAATTGCATCGAAATCCAAATAGGACAAACAATTTAGGACAGAGGGAGTACAACACTTTTCAGTTAAGAAGATAAAGAGGAGGAAAAGGAGCTCGGTCAAATAGAAAATAGACATAGCTAAGAAAACAACCAACTACCATTACCTTTGATTGACCATGAGGAGTAAGAAGTGCAGTTGAAATAACAAGAGAAAAGCGAGATGAGAGCAACTTTTTGTCCATATGTCTATACGGGTATGTGTAAAAGAGGGAGTGCAGGTCATGGTACAACAAGTTTTATTTATCGAAAAGCTGAGGAATTTATATGCTGTTAATACTTCATAACAAACACGAGAGACTAGAGACTTCAAAGGATGGTCAAGTAAACAACTGTAAAACAACCAACTCAAAACCAATTGGCAACGATTGCCAAGGCTGCACGGTTAATAAATCAGTTTTTTGAGGTACTTATTTGACCAATGAGAGACAAGCTCTTAACACTAACCCGCAAGTGCAGTCCCAGACTCATAAGTGTAGAGGGAAACAACGGATATATAACATAAGAAACACAGTTAAATGAGGGGCACTTTTGGTACACAAGGGGGAATCAATCACTACCGAAATAAAGTCTTGCCCAAAATCTCCAAATCCTACCTCTTATACCATTTTAAAGCATCCATCATGGAGATCTTTTTGATAGCCTTTATAGTTTATATACTCTTATAGCTAGACACTACTCAGATAGTAGTGACAACATCCAAGAAGAGAGCTACAAGCTACTACCTACACAGTTAAGGTCAAGGCTTTATGCTGTTCCTTCCCAAAAAAAAAAGTCAGGAAAAGCGGCCTTGGTTAGCTCATATTGATTTGATCACCCACATCAGACGTTAGGATAGCAGACCGATCAATAGGTATTTTATCTGCATCTTGCTACAGACCGTTCCATTTCTTTTTATACGCCTGCCACTTTGTCTCTCTTGCTCCGTCTGCAGATTTCGGAGGTGTAGGACGAGATGTGCAGTGCACGTTGAGTGAGGTAGAGCATCATTCATAGGCGAATAGGTGAGTTTTGTCTCATGTCTGAATGTTATATACAACCCTCATTGACAATGAGAGGATAGGCCGCCGCTACGTAGTAATTTTGGAGTTACTATTGAACCTTTGTGGAACAAGTTATGGACAACTGTAAGCTCCATAGGCTGAGCTCTCTCGTGGTTGGCAATTTCATGTCAAAACACACATTTATGTGTATCCCTTTGTTTATCGAGTTGTCTTTCCTTTTTCTTATTATTTTAGAGTGTTTGTTTAGGATGTGGAATGGAATCAATGTGTCAATACAATTGAGAGGTAGATTGATAGGTTTAGTCAAGTTTTAGATGTTAATTGTTGGAGAAAAGAAGTTTCAACGAAGTGGTCAAGCATTTTCAAGCCACGGGTCCAGCATATGGGCTGTTAGGAAAGTGCTCGAGCAACTTTCAATGTGCTCGAGCAATCGGCAAAGCTTATTAAAGGGCAGCAGCTAGGGTTTCGAAAAGACAACTTCGGCTGCCATATTTTTGACGTCTAAGAAGAGAGAGAAAGCGGCCTTGTGATTGGTTTCTTCCTTTGAGTCTTGGAGTTCAAGTTATGATCGTTCATTGAGCAACACAATCAACTCCAAGAACTTTCTATCAGCCTAGATTCTTTTCTTGCATCAAACTTCGAAGGATTTCTAAAAGTTTTTTGGAAGGCTTGAGAGATTCAAGTTGGTGGCAATCAAGCACGGGGTACGGTGAACGAGGATTCGGCTATCGTTCTTGAATCAATTGCGAGGATTCTCAATTGTGTAGTAAGTTCGATTGTAACCGTACAATGTTTTTCTATAGTGCTTGATTCCTTCCCGTGGTTTTTTCCCATCTAGGGTTTTTCCACGTATATCCCGCGTTCATCGTTTCTTCGTTTATTTTTAATTCCTATTATTGCTTGATTATTCGACTACTAGCAAAATAGGATTTTTCAACAACAATGGCATATGTATACTCGCACATGTTACATTAAGTTTTAGTGACATAGTTGACTCCATAACACTGTAAATATACAAAAGAAAGATAACATTTGGCAGAGTAAAATAGAGCAGGGTTCCTAAATTACCACTACAGGATCTGATCCTCCTGATTTTGGCAGGATAATCCATGAAGGAATTGTGACACAGTAACTCCATCCCGACTGAGGATCATGTGGCCATATTGAGTCCCGTCCATCCTACATTGGAAGTAAAGAAACTTTAATAACCGACATTGGAAAAAGAAGCCTTTACGTATAGGAAAAACTACTGGTATGAGTTTATAACAATCGTGCAGTGAGTACAAATATTGGACTTACTGATTAAATCAAATGACGCCTAACAACCATCATATAGTTGTGGATCTACTATGGTCTTACCAGCCAAGTTAAAGAATTACCTAAAACAAGATATACACCACTAATCATGTCGGTAAAAAGGTTATATGTGAGCGTCACTTTTCTTAGGCATGTGCTAGCACAGCTAGTAACAAAAGGATGAGTACATTGTTTCCCAATTACTAATAAAAAAATCAGGAAAGAAAAACAAAAAGTGCAGCCATTTAAGAGCAGAATTGGAAGGCTGACACATGGAAATCAGGCCTGCAAAACAGATTTTGGGACATGACATGGTTCCAATGCGGCTTCAGTTGGATGTGGGTCCATTTACCAACCATCATACCAAAAGCTGGGGCTCTAAGTAGACCTGTTGGTGCCAAAATGGCTTTTATGACTTCCTACTGTGTCAAAAAGCCAAAAAGAAAAAAAAAAAATGGCAATGCTGTTGCACCGGTTTGTACCATTTTTGTACAATATCAAGTTTAGACCATCAATCCTATTTCGGCTATTACCTCCCATTAATATGTTCTCATACATAGGAATACCCATTAGTTTGTACTCATCTCATATTTCAATCTAGATCTATTGGCCTGGATAATGCGACAGATTTGACAAAGACAAAGTTGCTGCCAAATTTGGCACCAAAAATGGCTTCGCTATTTTTTGGCAGCAATTTTAGGTTACGGTTGAAGCACCACTTTGTCTATAACTTGTCAAATTTGGCTTTAGTAGTCTGAATGGCTCGTGGATGGACTTGCTCTAATAGCCTAGTTTACGTTTGAAGGATATTAGCCCCTGTGATTTCAAACTTAACTTCATCTTCTATAAAATCTTCATATCCAATAGAGGGTGTTTGGAAGCCATTGAGTTGTTTAGATTCTAGATTGTGAAGACTTCAGACTTTTGGATTGTACTGTTATCAGAAACCAAAAAGCTCCTCCAAATGCGATTTTCAGATTCTGCATTCTCTAGTTCATTCCTGAAATTGCATTTCGGCATAATCTAATTCCGTAATCAGCTCCCAAACAGCCAAATAAAATGTAAAATACAACACGAATTAATGGGATCCCAAACCGGTCTACAGTCAGCCACTAATCTACAGAAAAACATACATATAAGGGCCCAACTGGAACTATATATATGTAGCCTAGGATGAAGTAACGGAGTGCAAAGCAAGCAATCATTACATGGACAAATAAGGGCCCAACTGGAACTACTCTGGAGTACAATTATAAAAAATAACATCAATTCAGACGATTATCAAATTGGTATGAAGAGAATAATACAAAGAAAACCAAAAAAGAATACCCATTTACGAGGGGGATGGCTCCAGTCCATTCCAAAAGGGAGCGGTGAAGTTCCATCGTGACGATGCCTAGGAGGACTCGTCGGCTTCTTCTTCGGCATTACCGCCGGCGGCGGCCTATCATCGTCGTCGTCGTCGTCTTCAGTCAACGTAAAACTTGTTGAAAAAGGCGAATTATGAGATAAAGATCCCATTATCGACGGATCGGAGAATCCGAAATCATACAGACCCGGCTCTATTCCGTACATATTCATTTCTCGCTTATACGTTCCAGAAAAATCTTCTCTCTCTCCGGTTGTCGTTTTGAGCCGGAGTTCCGATTCCGAAGATGATAGGAGTAATTAAAATCAGGTCTTATGGCTAATTTTGATCTTTTCTTTCAAGTTTTTGGATTTCGGAGACTCTGGAATAAAGGAAGAAGTTGGGTGGTGCCAAGATGGGGAAACTGCTCGTTTCAAGAATCTTGATCCCTGTATTTACTAAAATGGCAGTATCGTCCTTTGGGAAATGAAATTTTTCTATGGTATACCAAAATGGTTTTAGTGCATGGTATCTTTAAAGTAAATAAAACTATTTCAGATAATGTGGTAAGTATTTGAGCCTTGTTCTTAAATGAATTGTATCTCATAAAATCTAGTTTTGATAAAATTTAACATTCTCAACAGATTTTAGTAAAACTAGATTTTATCAACACTGCATTTTATGACACAAAATCATTTACAAAACATTTTTATTAACTCTACTTTTAATCCATTGGGAAAACAATGTCATTTTATCACATTTTTAAACAAAACTACATTTTATCAAAATTAGATTTTATCTCATAAAATCCATTAAAAAACAAGGCCAGTGGTAAGTATTTTGGATAAAGAAAATTGGGCACAAAAAATGGAGTAATTTTGCATAAAAATAAAATAAGATTGTTTTACTCTTACCCCGCAGCATCTGTAATATTTACTTTTAGAATACCATAAATACCACTTTGGTATACCATAGACAGACTCTCAGAAAGTGCATGGGCTTGGAGAACATGGGACTCAGGGTCCTTGTAGCGAGAAGGAGATGCTGCACTATGCAACCTCCCAAACAAACGTCGTTTGAGGGGCAAGTCAAGGATCACATTGTCATGTGGGGCCCACTCCGGGGTTCCACACAAATAATCCAAACCATTCAATAATTTTAAAATAATTATTCAAATGTTTTGGAAAAAAATCAACTCAATCAAATATTTTAGATAATCTTTGCGTTTTTAGAATAATTTTTGTATTAAATGATTTTCTCAACAAGCCTTGCAATATCTGGGGTTTAGATCAAAGAAATACTGAGCACACAATTCTTTAACTTTTCTTCAAGATTCTTTCAAATTTTAGGGCTTAAATTCAGAATGAAGAATTGAACGAATTAGATTAATTACTTGCAAATATTCGATTGGGATGATTCTTTTCAATAAATGTTTAAAAAAATTATTGAATGGTTTTTATCGTTTGTGTGGGACCCTGAAGTGGACCGCACACGACGATATGACGCCCAACCCTTGACTTGCCCTAAAAACGATGTTAGGCCCCACACGATGATATGGCGCCTAATCCTTGACTTGCCCCCAAAACGATTTAGGGACTGCGCGGTGCAACGTTTCCTTCTCGCTATAGGGACCTCGAGTCCAGGAACATGCGTCATCAGACTCATATCTCCGTTTATTAGTGTTGTTCTAGATAAAAAAAAGACCACTAGGCTTTTAGGGCTAGGCGCCATGTCATGTCGAATCAAGTTTGTGTCAAATCAGGTTCGTGTCAAAATGACCTGATTATCTATTCGTGTAAAAAATATCAACCCTAACTCGACCTGCTGTTAATCGTGTCAACCTGAACACGACACGGATTGACACAATTAACTTGGAAACGACCTATTTAGCCAAATTTGACCCAAACAGGACACGTATTGACATGATTAATTCGTGTCATTCTTGGGTTATGCGGGTTAATTTGTGTCATTCTTGAACTACCTTGTCGACATGAATAGATGAATATGTTAATTCGTGTCATTCTCGAGTTATGCGAGTTAAACCCGAACTGTTTACTAATTGTGTTCTTAGGTCGGATCATATACGTGTTTCGTGCCAGAAATACTCAACACTAACCCACTAACTTCGTGTCGTGTTCGGATCATGTTATCGTGTCGCGTCATAAATTCTCGCCCATATAAAATTTAACACAAAACTAGTAGAAAAATTCGAATAAAGACAAATAAAGTATATATAAAACCCAGGTAGCCAAGTGGGCTTTTTATCTGGTGCCTTAATTGACTTGGGCTGCTCACTTGGGCCAGCTCCCATAGCGGTTCGACCGGTTGTACAATCAACTTTCGGTAAACTTTAAATTAGTCTGACAATCCCAAAAACCTCTCCTCTCTCTTCTTTCTCTCTCTAGGATACATCATTTAGGGTTTGCTCGGGGTGGGTGGGGCTGCCGCAACCACCACCCCCACCTCTCTCTCCGGCCCCCCTTGGCCACCAGATCCTCTTTCCCTCCCTCCTTAGCGACCATATCCACTCTCTACCTTGCCTCCATAACCTTCTTCCATCTCCGTTTCGATCTCTTTCCACGGCTCCTTGTCATCGTCTTCTTCTTGGGTCAGGTGGTGACTGTTTCTGGGGTGTTGATGGAGTTGCAAGGAGGGGGTTCTGGTTTGTTTCTCCAAAGAAGGGTTCTGGATCTGGCTCCCAGCTAGAACCTCTACCGACGAACGCAGCCATTTCAGTCTTAGCCGGCGTCTGGTTCCGGTGTAAGGGCGAAGTTTGGGGGCTAGTTTCAGACTCCACGCCGAATAAAGCAGCCTTTTTCGGTGCGGCGGTTTCCGGCGATCTCTCCAACGGCGGTTTTTTATTTAGTTTTTATTTTCTGTTTTGTTGTACTCCTCTGTTGGAGTCTTTCTATTCCCTAATCTTTGTGGAATCTTTGCAACCCGGTGTGGGTATTTCTTCTATGTACTCGGTGTATTCCCATCCAAACCACATGGATAACCCAATTATCGGGGGGTTTTACCCTTCGATGGGCTCCGGTTTGGTTTGTAGCCCTTTGGGCAATTTTTGAGTAATCAAAAACTCTGAGTTCGATAAAAAAAAAAAATCAACTTTCGGTACAGAAACCTTTTGAAAAGGGTAAACTGACACCCCTGAGGTTTTCTCTTTGTATAGATTCCCCCTCCCCTTATGATTAATGACCTTACCGTCCTTGAGGTATATAATCATGACAATTGCACCCCAAACATTAGTCCACCGTTAAGAGCATCCTTATCAGCCTCACCCAAAAAACAAAAAAAAAAACACACCAAATTTAATCTCAAAAACACCTTTTATAATTTCGCAAGTCATTCTTTCAAAAACCCTTCAAAATCAGACTATCTGTTCTAACTTTACCCTTTTTTTTTTATGAGTCTTTCTTCGATAAGGACATGATATAGGAGTTAATCATGAAAATATGACACAAACTAATTCTTTAATGCCAAGAGGAAATCACCTACACATTCCAAAAATGCCCCCGCTAGCCCATAAAAATGCCTAAACCCCCCAAACCCTAGGGGTGAAATCGGTTCGGTTTTCGTCGGTTCGGGGTGACTCTTACTTGGACCCATTCGGTTCGGGGTGTCTCGGTTCGGTCTGAGATTTCGGGGTAATCGGGTTTTTCGGTCTGGGCCACTTGGGCCTATTCAAAAAAATTCCTCTTTTTGTGAAGCCCAGATTCAAGCAGAAGCAGAGTAAGAATTCATGGTGGAAACAACAAATAACTATAATTTCACCCATCAACATTAAGAGATCAGAAAGAGGAAAAAGGGTCAGATCCTACCATAAAATCAAATATGAAGAAAAGCTCATTGTTTTCCCTGACAATCTCCTTCAACTTTATGATGTTAGGATGATTCAATTTACGGAGGCACTGCCAACACAGAAGAAAGAAAACATGTTAAACTGCAAAAGTTGAACGGCGAGCCGGCGACCGTGGTGGTTTACTGGTTTAGGGAAAGTGGAAATGAACTAGGGTTTGATTGAACAGATGGGGTGTGTTTGGAGGAGGGTAGAGATGAGATTCTTCATTCTGATTTTTGAGAGGAGAAGAGAGGGAGAAGAGAACAGAGGTCGTGGGGCGTGTAGTGTGGGCTGCTACTGATGGGAAAGAAGATAGAGATGTATTAGGGTTAGTTTTAGATTTTAGGGTTGGACGGTGTAGATCAAAGGAGATGGGACGGTGCAGATTACTTGTGTACATAATTCGGTTCGGTTCGGTTCGGTTATTTCGGTTTTATTTTAGCTTGAACCGAAACCGAACCGAGAATATATTTCGGTTTTATTTTAGCTTGTACCAACCGAAATTTCGGTTTTCGGTTCGGTTCGGGTCCCACCGGGTTTTTTTTCACCCCTGCTAAACCCTATGAAAGTGCCTAAACCCCCAAACCTAATGAAAGTGCCTAAACCATTAAAATCCTATAATTGGAAAGTGCACCCTAAACTAAATCCTAGGGTACCCTATGGAAGTGCCTAAGACACTAGCACCCCGTTTGGATGGGGTATTATTTTCAGGGGGATAAGATAAGAGGGGGTATTATTTTTAAAGGGTTGGCCCACAGTGATGTGATGTTTATGGTGGGGATAAAATTTGACTTGATTTGGATGTTTTATGAAATGGAGGGATAAAAACTGTCAAATGACTATTTTGCCCATGTACAATGTTAAATTCGATTATGTATTAAATTAAATATATAATGCAAAACTCAATATATTTTATTAATTTTAGATAACTTGAGGTTGGGTCTTGTTTTAAAAGAAAAAAAAAAGAAAAAAACCCATTGTTTTTCAAAGGTACCCATGTGGCCATGTAAAAACCCATTATTTTTCAATATAAAAACCCATTGTTTTCAACGGTACCCATGTGGCCATTTACGTGTCATATAAACCCATTGTCTTTCCCCTACCTTCCCCCCTTCTTCCCCATGAAATCCCTATTCGGTTTCAGCAGTGCGGGTATAACTCCAAATCGCTTCGGCAATGGTGCTCCGGCGACTGCAATAATAGGTACTTCTCCTCTCCTCTCCTATTGATAGGGGCGCAAATGTGCCCATTAGCGGCCCCTAATTTATTGTTGTTACGCCCTTTTTAATATATTACTTGGAGCTTCATACTCGTTTTTCTGGTTTCAGGACTTGTTGGACAATTAAATGGAACATGGTGTTAAATTGAGAAGTTAAGCATCAAGATCGATCAATCCAACCGTCTTGACCATTGATGATAATTGATGCAGGCCAAGTCCAGTTGTGAGGATTACAGAAATTTACAAGGCAGTCGATCACCGTGTTCATAATTGGGTTAAACTTGGAATTGGGTTGTTGACCAAGGAGTAAAATAGGAATATGGAGTTAAACTTTGTAATGCTTGTGGGCCCAAAAAGAAAATAACGTGTTGGCTAAGATTTTCATTAGTTTTTTTGTGTGTGGATAAATTAGCTTGAAATAGAAAAAAGGCTAACCGAATGTACAGCCTACAAGAAGCATACATTCAAACTATGTCGAGGTCCAATGAAATTGCCTTCCAAGGGAATCCGTGGAGGCTCTCGAAACCGTGCAGACCGACGAAGAGCCACGTGGGGAGGCTCTTGTTGAGTACTACCCTGACCAAGGAGAATCGGGGTAGCATCACAAGATACAGCCCCTGCAACATCTATCTTTGTCACCTCCATTGCGGAGGAGGCATCCGAATCCTCACATTTCTCAAGAACGCCAAACGCGTTAGTTGTAGGAGAAACACTGCTAGACAAGGAGATGGCCATAGGCATACCCAGAGTTTGATTTTTCCTCTTCACCACCTCTACCCAATCATCCTTACTTCCACTAACTAGCCCATCTTTTGCATTTCGCTCATTAGCAACCGGGACGTCTTGTCCTACACTCTCCTTGACATTTTGCTCTTGAACCACTGGGACATCTTGTCCTACTTTCTCTTTGGGTTTCCACACTGGAAGAGGTGAACTTTTGGGCTTAACAAGTATTAGTAGAATGGCCAAAGATCTTGCAAACATTGCAGGCTTGAGGTTTCCAAGGGACCTCTACTCTAATTTCGTAAGGCTCTCCGTAACCCAGATTCACTACGAAGGACTTGGGAATCTCTTTCGCCGCATCTACTTCAACACATACTCTAGCAAACGTCAACCTGCTATGATTTTGCGTGAAATCATCAAGGTAAAGAGGGTTGCCGATGACACTAGCAATACTACTCAATCCATCCTCTGTCCATAATTCAAGGGAAACATTATTTTCATTAGTTGAATTGTTAATGGCCCAAGTCAAAGTTAAAAAAGGATTTCCTTTCTTAAGGAATAAGGTCGGTCAGTGGTATACTGGTATGTATAAGGAGGCGAGGGTTTTGTTCTTGGTATCACTTCTTCTCGCATAACAGGAGCTGCACACGGCTGCGGCAGGAAATTGGAGTTTAACTCCATGAGTGGCTAAATTCTCCGGCTAGGGTAATGAGGATATCTCTCCGAATAATATGGTTGTATAGATTTTTAGGGTCTTGCATTCAACATTAGTTGTGCAACAATGGATGTTTCATTATTTTTATGAAAGTTTTAATTGTTTTATTTTCATATCGTGTTTGTACTCATGATATCAAACACCGTTGTGCAACTGTTTTTAATGTTTCGGGATAGTTTCTGAGATAGACTATACGACGTGAGACGGGTCATGCCGCCCGTTAAGTCCGGTGAGACGAACCGTGCTGTGTTGAGATAGTCTATACGGAATACGAGTCTTGATTATACTTTTGGGGATCATCGCTAGGAATTGCTACCCTAACGGTGATCTGGTTATATGTTGAATAAAACCCTAGATTTTGCCACAAATATATTATGAGGGGAGGTTGAATCTGAAACCCTAGTCCTTTTTCTCAATTGTTTTTTAAACTTTAATCGATTTCTAGTTAATTTTAGCTTAATCATTAGTTTAATCAATTCAAAACCAAATTTCTCTTGTTCTCAGAATTAATTTAGAAATTAGTTGAAAGTACCGCAACTTAGCTTTTTACTCTCCATGGACGATCTCGGACTTAACCACTGTTCTTCGGAATAATAGTTAATTCCCTGTTTTATAAATTATATTTTTGGTACAAAAACGACATACCAAATTTTGGCGCCGTTGCCGGGGAGTAAAAACACGGTTGCATATTTTCAATTTGTTTTTAGTTTGATTCTTAGTTTATAATTTTTTTTATTAGTAGTATTTTTTATTATTATTATTATTATTTTTGTAGTTGTTTCCTTGGTGCAGGTTTCTTAACTTCATGCAGGACAAATTTGAAACTACAGTTGCGTGGTTTTTGAGGAAGTCCAACGCGGTGTAGGAATTTGTGCCAACAACATCGTGAGTTTATTTATTCTTCCCTATTTCAGTAGATTAGTTTGCATTAAAAGTTTTTTTCTTCTTTTTCCATTAAAAAAAAAGAAGAAGAAGAGTTATTTGGGAGATTACTATGGAGAGTTTGGAGTTCCATATCAGAGTTCGGTGGAACCTTTGCCCAATTATTGGCAAACAATAGTACAATATCCTCCATCATACGAGAGTTTTCCACCTAGTGCACAAAGCCTTGAGTTGAAGCCTGAAGTTATTTATCCGCTTCCTATTTTTCATGGCTTAGACTCTCAAAACCCATGTGAGCATATTGAAAAACTTGACGACCTTTGTTCAAGTGATGAAGTGGACCTACTCAGTTTATTTCCATTATCTTTGCGAGGTAGTGCTAAGGATTGGTTTTATTCTTTAAGTCTAAGATCAAATTGTACATGGGCTGAGATGGAAAAGCAATTTCTCGACGATTACTACCCTATGTACGAGACTCATATGCTATTACAAAAGGTCTCAAATTTTTATCAACGAGATGAGGAGCCTTTTTCAAAATGTTGGTGGCGGTTTAAATGTTTACTACTCTCTTGGTCGCGTTTTAAGTGTGAACTCGGGCACCTTATGAATATTTTTTTACCAAAGTTTAAATTCTAAGACACGCAAGTTTGTTGATATCATGTCTAATGGTGAATTTTTTAGAAAAGATGCTGAAGAGAGTTGGGACTATTTTGACGAGTTGGCTCAAAAGCCCCAATGTTGCGTTGAAAGTGAAGATTTTGAATTGACCAATTGTTATGCTGCGGAAGGTGAAAAATAGAGCCACTTGTTGATAATGAGGAGGGTGAATTACAATTGGAAAAAGTTTTGAAATTTGAAGGTAGTGATGAGCTTAATGTCCAATGTTCTCCTCAAGAGCATTCTATTTCTACACCCAATATGCCTTTTAATGGGAAAATGGTTGAGGATTCATTGCTGATAATTGCCCCAAGTCCACTTGAACTTGATAATCCAATACCCTCACCTTCGGCTGATACTAGAACTCCTTTTGAGTCTCCACCATTACAAGATTTTATGAGAGTAGAACTAATTGATTTTATTGGCGTTGATGATTTTGATTCAATTTTCTCTCCACGTTTAGTGGACCTTGTCAATAGTCAAAATCAATTTGGTTCAAATTTCATATTTAGTGGAGCTTAAATTTCAAATGCAACAAAGACAATTGAGGTACCCAAAGTATCTAATTGTGTGGCATGGTAGAGTTCAATTTTTTACTAAGAGCTTAGAGTTGGGTGGTTTGTTCATTGTCATAGCCCTCCATGGTGTTATAGGAGTTAGAGATCTGCTTGAACATAATGTAGTATATAATTATTATTTAGTTTTTACTTTTCAGTTTTTTTTCCCTCTCGTACTTTTCCTACCTTTTTGTGTCCTTTTTGTTTTGTTTTTAATCTAACGTGCAGGTATATGTGGTTCAAGTTGGGGGTGCTCTTTCCCCCGTATTTGATTTATGCTGGCCCTACCCACTTCCGAGGTGATTTCTTTCCTTCTCTTTTACTATACTTGCCTTATTCTATTTATATGATCTCCAATGAGGGCATTGTCTAGTTCAAGTTGGGGGTGGGGATCCCTTCGGATTTTTGAGTCTTACTATATTTTTCCACAAAAAAAAAAAAAAAATGGAAAATTTGAAACACAAAATTAGTGGATCCTCTTTGCATGTAATTTAGGATTAGTTGAGATTGACTGTTGATAGCTTAAGTAGAGGTGTGTAGCTTATTGCTTGGATATTTTGTGGCATAATGGTTCTTTTTGCTAGTATTTTGTGGAAATTTATCGTGGCACTTATTTTTAGCACCTTTTGCACTTCACATACATTGAGCCTTGGTCATTTTGTGAGTTACATTTTGATTGTTCTCGATGGCTAGTTTAGTGGAGACTTATGCCCGAGTGAACTTTAGAGCCTTATCTTTCTTTGGAGTGGTGTCACAGAAACTCTTTGTTTGTCATGAAAAGAGTCAAGTCGTTTGTTGATCTAATTATTCTTGTTGCCAAGTATTAAAACATATTGCTTGTTACTTATCTCTTGGGTTTGGTATGAATTCATAGTTATATTGCCCCTAGGAGAGGATAATAGGCAATTTTTGCTATTTTGAGCCTGTTCGTTTCTTTTTCTCAAATGCTTAACCCTTGTAAGCCATGTTGAGCCCTTTGCATAATGTCTTTTCTTTGTTGAGCTCTACTATCTATATCGTGTCTTGAGAATGGCAAATATGCGGGTTACTTTTTGAAGAGAATGGGGTGAGTATAATTGAGAAATGTGTGCTTGAATGGTGGTGTTTTTCCCAATTGTAGAGAGAAAAAAAAAAACAGAAAGAAGAAGAGAAAATTGAATGGAAAGAAAAAACATTGGAAAATTGAAAAAAGAAAAAAATGGGGACACACTAATTCGTTGTTGAAAGAAATAAACAAGTGATTTCATTGTGGAATTGTGTTGTAAGGTGAAGAGAGATGTGGTGAAATTGATGAAAAGAGGGCACATTTTGTTAAATTAGCCCTGTCCTATGTTAGCGATTTGTCTATTCTCATACACTTGAATACTTGATTGTTTTACCCTAGCCCTGCAACATTTTCCTTACCTAACGCTATAACCGGAATTAAAGTCCTATTTGATCCTAGGGGAAATGGGTTGTGGATTGGTGGATAGAGATTAGTTTTGGTACTTGGCATTTCTTTAATGAGATCGTGTGTCCACATTATAAAGCATTCTTTTCGTGTCGGAGTGTGCGGGGTACTTTGATTTCTTATTGCACAATCTCCGCTCGCACACATTGAGAGTACATAATATGCACCTTGTTTCGAGTGATTTTATTTGTGAGTGCATGACAAGGTGAGATTTGAAGTTGAGACTCGGTCCGGAGAGAGCTTTTAATTGTTTCTCACTTTTTGATTGAGGCCCATATATGCGCGCGTGCACACACACACACACACACTAAATTTAGGTGTCATGCTTTATTTTCACGACTTGAAAGCATATAAAATTGTTTATACCCGTTATATCTTTGCAATAACTTCATACTCTCTATTTGAGATATTGGTGAGCCATCTTGCAGGTTTCTGAATTCCATGTGAGTAGATGCACAGTGTTTTGTGGGTGATCACCTATGTGGGGCCCAGGGTTTTTTGGGGGTGAAAAGTTATCAGGGGATCATATCCCCCATCCAAACGGGGTGTAGGGTACCTTATAAAAGTGTCTAAACAACTAAAACCCTATAATTGGAAAGTGCACTCTAAGTACCTAAACCCACTATAACTTACCCCAAAGAGCCTAACCCCCCTAAAATTGAACCCAATCCCAAACTTAAAGAGTGACCCACGCATGTGAGAGAGAGAGGGCACCCCCTCCCCTGCCCAAAAGTTATCCCCCTCATACCCTCCAAAGTCGGATAAGTTTAAAGGGGGGGGGGGGGGAAGGTAATCCGGGAGCTTTCTGGTGTTGCCAACAAGGAGATAGCTTGTGGGGTCCAGGGTTTTTTGGGGGTGAAAAGTTATCAGGGGATTATATCCCCCATCCAAACGGGGTGTAGGGTACCTTATGAAAGTGTCTAAACAACTAAAACTCTATAATTGGAAAGTGCACTCTAAGTGCCTAAACCCACTATAACTTACCCCAAAGAGCCTAACCCCCCTAAAATTGAACCCAATCCCAAACTTAAAGAGTGACCCACGAATGTGAGTGAGAGAGAGAGAGAGAGAGAGAGAGAGAGAGAGAGATGGGTCTGGAAATGAAAGTGACGGCAAGACTCGTCACTTTAAAGGATTCGCCAGTCAACAGCAAATGCAAATTGGAAAAGTTACGGGCTGTAATTTTGTATTGTACCGTCCTTTTTTTTGTATTTTTTTTTATCATTAATGGTATTTTTGTCTAGTGTTGTCCTTGAACCCTCAAAAATTTCGCATCAATGTATTAGAAGCATTAAAATAAGTTACACTGGACTAAACACCCTTTAAAAACCCAAACTTAGCCTTTAGGCCAATTTTATGGTTTTTTTTATTCAATAATTTCTCCCACTAGTCAATAAAAAAAATAATAAACTCCCACTAGTCACTTTTTCTCTCTCTCAGACTCTCTCGTGTCTTTTTCTGCTTCTCTCTCTCCCTATATATATATATATATATATATATATATGGTGCCGATTCCCCTTACACTTAAAAAAACACATAAAAAATACAACACTCTTCCGGACCCCCTTGTGATGTTCTGAACCATTGATCTTGTTTAAATGAGCAAACTAAAAGGTCCTGCAAAATTTCAGCTCAATCGGATATCGGTAAGCGCTTGATCCAAACAATTTTAAAACACTAGTTCCTGTCACATTTTTTGCAAAACTATTTGGATCAAACACTTATCGATATCCGATTAAGCTGAATTTTTGCAGGACCTCCTATTTTACTCATTTAAACAAGATCAACGGTTCAGAACGTCACAGTGGCGCCCGTAACAAAATCGTGTGTTTTTTTATGTATTTTTTTTAAGTGTGAGGGGAACCGGCTCCTATATATATATCACTTTCCCCTTTCATCTCCCATGCCCGATCAACCTAGTTGATGGTTTATCCCATGGCCGATCAACCCAGTTGATAAATGAGGCTCATACGATAAAAATAATAGGATCGGCCAACTGTGGGTTTCACCGAGAATAGAAGCTAAGGGATGATATCTTATATAGTATTGCATAATGACTTTTCTTGAGGAAGGATACGGTTGCAACAAGTGGCTGCAATTGATAGGACCATAATATGCTTTTTAATTAAAAGTGATAAAAGGGAAATAATCTTAATATTCTATAGATATTACAAAATTTGAAATCTCTAAGATTATCATTTCCTTAATAGAATGAAAACCTTCGAAATCTTTTATATAGATCTAAGCGGAAATAAAATCTCTTCCTCTCCAATCATCTGAGTAACAATCAATAGATCATTATGTTCTTCTATGTTTGAAGGGATTATAATTATTTTCCTCCATTTTTGCATTTTTGTTGTTCTGTGCCCAAAACTTGATCATGACAAGTTGCTTTAAATTAATGATTTCATATGTGATCTATGAAGTTCAGTAATGGCATTTCATTTTGCAGGAGTTTTAGCCTAACACTACAAGGGTGCAAATAGAAGTCTTGATGGTCCCAATCATGGAGGTAATCAAGGAAAGCTATACTTAAACCAGAACCGTGCAAATCAATAAGGTGTCATTGAAAACTTCTATTCCTCATTTTTTTTTTTTTGTGTAATTGAAAGATAGAGATCATTGCAATACAATAGGATTTCAATGTTATTGTTGCTTTACCGAATCTAATGCTTCAATTTCGTTACTTTGTGTCCATGTTAAAATTCTTAACCAGTGGTATTTTTTGTTTTTTTTTTTCATAATGCAATTTCAAAAAAATTCAACATTGGAACATTTATATTTATCCATGTGTATCAAGGGAGCACACAGATCTCCTGTTTTACAAATTTATGTCATGGTTGGTGCACGTAAAAACAAAAAGAATGCATGAGAGGTTTGTATTAATAAATTAGTAGGATTTTATTTGATCATTTGGATCCAAATATCATTCAAAGTCTCAATGTTGTGTAAACAGGTTGTGCTACAAATTCACAAGTGCATTCTATTAAGATAAAGTTGAGTTTTTAACGATGAAATAGGATAAGATGTCATATTCCTCTTATATGCTGTGCTATAAGAGGAATAGTTCCTCCTTTTAAAGATGTTTCAAACAAAACCATAATTCATTGGAGGAGTGTGTTCAGCCTATTCTCAACTTTTCTTTCGTTCCTAAGTTGGCGAAAAATAAATATCTTTTTTGCAGATGCTTTGATATAAGAGGGTTACAAACAATTATACTTTTATATGTTACAAAAAGAAAAAAAGAAAAACCATTGTACTTGAATGAATGTATTAATATTACTGGGTCAAATAGGCCGCGTGCTACACAAGTACACATGCATGTTACTCGCAATAACCCACGCTACCCAACCCCAAGAGATTGGGAAAGTGGTGTTACCTTAGGATTTAGGGGTTTGCTCTCACTTAAGGTTTCAGGTTCGAATTCCCTAACTAGCAAACTCTTGGGGCCACGGGGGTTATGCACAGTTGTTAACTCTATGGCTCCGGAAGTCGAGGTGCACGAAAGCTAGCCCGGACATCTTATAAAAAAAATAATTAAATTAAATAACCCATGCTACCCACAGGATTAAGATGTAGACAAATGGGGTTAACAACTGACGCACTTAATCCCGTGCATAGCACGGGTTACACGCTAGTAATGATTGTGCCACAGCGATCCGGAATTCAAACTACCTAGGCACTCAAATGAGAAAAGAAACCCACATAGTTGGTTCATGTTTTCAGCCATGGGTGTGCGATTTTAGGCCATGGCTCTGCGATTTCCGGCCACTCTGCAATTTCCGACCACTTTTTCGGGGGGTATCAGGTAAACAATCCGGCCGTTTTCTGTTGAAAATCAGTTGGTGTCGTTGCTGTGCTGGCATGAGAAATTAATAGAATAAAGAAAAGTGAGTGAACAGTAGGTACTCAGATTTGTTAAGTTACTGTTCATTCCCTACAATTTTGAGTTAATTTGTATTGCTTGATTTTGAGCAGTTTTTGCTCAATTTTTCCTCTCTCACTTGCTACTTGGCAAGGTTTGAGTCGGCTGATAAGGATGCTTTAAATCAATGCTTATGTTATTAAGTTAATTTTTTCCGAATGCCCATTCTACCCCTACCATCCAAATATCCATGTTGCATCTTCTATCCACGTCGAATGGAGCTGAACTCAAATTCTTGAATGGACAAATTTCACTTAAATCACAATAACACAATCCGATCACACCCATAAATACTAAAATCCATCCCCAGTTATCAAACTCGTACGTGAATCACCAATGGAGAATTTGGTCATAAAAGGAAAAAATATGAGTTTTTTTTGTCCTCACCTTTCCCAAAAATAATGAGATACTAGTATGAGGAATACCCATTCAAAAGAATAGCAACTAAACTGAAACAAAGATAAGCAATATTCCTTTCCTTTATTCCTTGTGTAATTCCACTAAGTAGTTTTTTTTTTAAATTAAAAATCTGCCCATTAGGGCTACAAAGCAAAGCCCTTGTTCGTTTTGGGTTTGGGGACTGATTTTCTCAATTATTAATCAATCATTATTCAAATTTCCCCTCCAATTATTATCTATATTTTTAAATATTATTCTCATTTCTTTCTCTATCCCTATTCAATCATTACCCCTTAGTTTCAATTATTACCCTCATTTCTCCCTCTAATTATTATCCAAAAACTAAAACCCAAAACCAAAACTAAAACCAAACAAGGACTAAGACGGGAGGAGATGAAATCCAATAATGAGGAAGATTCCCTCCAATGGAGCATTCGGTCATAAAAGGGGAAAAAAAAGAGGAAGATTCTAAGAGCAAGAACAGCAGCTAAGCCAAAATTTTGGCTACAATACCTTGTGTACAGTACATATAGACAACCTGTCACCCTCAACACTCCACCAATCTATCTATTTTACCTTATCTCTCATTAAAATAATATTTTTTCATTTTTGAATATACATACACACAGTATATATACATATGTATATATATGCACAGATCGTCATCTACCTCCTCCCGCCGTTGCTACCTCCTCCGTGGTCGCCGTTGATCGTCATCATCATCCTCCTCCCGCCGTCGCTACCTCATCCCGCTGTTGCTACCTCCTCCACCGTCGCCGTCGAAGAAACCCACTTCGATCGGTCCATTTTTCGGAGCTCCATCGCCGTCGATAGTCATCGTCGTCGATCGTCATCACCATCGCCGTCGTTTGTCGCCTTCACCGTCATCACCGTCGTCGATCGTCATCACCATCGCCGTCGTTTGTCGCCTTCTCGTTCGTCGATCTCGTTGAGCAGCGGTCGAAGAAACCCACTACGATCGTCGCCGTCGATCGTTGTTGTGCCCTCGTCGCCGTCACCCTCGTCTCCGTCACCCTCGTCTCCGTCACCGTCGCCGTCGCCCTCGTCTCCGTCACCCTCGTCTCCGTCACCGTCGCCGTCGCCCTCGTCGCCGTCGATTGTGGTCCAGCAGTCGGGTAGAGAGAGAGAGAGAGAGAGAGAGAGAGAGAGAGAGAGAGAGAGAGAGAGAGAGAAAATAATAAAAAATTGGGTAGCTGATGAACAGTGCCACGGTAAATATACCGTAGCACTGTTCAAATATGGCTGGTGAATAGTAGTTTACACTACCTGCTGCACCTCCATTTTCTTCTTTCTCTTCTCTATTTTGGCCAAATCTCTATTTTAGACTACCTGCTGGTGATGCTCTAACACCTTGTTCAGTTTGGATCTCAAGACCCACCCCTGCACGGTCTCCAATAATTTTTTTTTTCTATCTCTCTTTACTCATTATCCCCAAAACCATCCATCAAAACCCAAACCGAACAAAGCCTTAAGATTCCCAATCAATATGAATTTAATTAATTTTGGACTTTCAATTTTGTATATCCTTAAAGATTAGTTGATTTTGATTTTGGAAACTACTTTTTGTAGTGGGCTATATAATACTAACATACGTGTCTTTGTCTTTTCACAATTACATTGATATTTTTTCTATCAGGTTCTCAAAACTAATCTTTAAGGAAATACAACTACTTGATCAAAAAAAAAAAAGGAAATACAACTACGGGCTATGGGTGGCATCGCCAAAATTGTGTCGTGCCGTGTTCGAATTGTGTCGTTTCGGGAACAGATTCACACGAAAAATTAAACAATTATCCGTGTCCTTATTGAGTTACTTAAGCCTATCCCATATTCATCCCGTTTAATTTTTGTGTTGGCGAGTCATGCAATATTCGTGTTCGTGTAAAAAAATGGTCGACCCATATCCTCTAACTTTAATTTGGGTTGTTTTCATGTTGGGTTTACGGGATGGTCCGGAGTACCCACCCCTACTTGTACCTGGAAAGAATTTTTAACATCCAAAAATTCACGGATGGCCTTGTTGGCCCTCAGCATAGTTTCCACTGGATTAATAGTTCCAACATTGAAGTTGTTTCTTGCCTTCCAAATAAACCAAGCCAAGCTATCGTCGCAACTTTGCCCAGAAATTGGATGGGTATCTCCCTGGGAAAATTATCCACAATGTATGAAGTCCACAAATCTCGATATTGCAGCCGAACCAAACAACCGGGAGCCAATCACATTCGAACAGAAGATGCTCGACTGATTCGTCACGATAATTACATACAGGGCATGACTTAGGTTGGCCACAATTTCTCTTGAAAACATATTCAAAACATACAAAAACTACAAGAAAAGGACACATCCAAAGCATTCTCTGAAACATAAATCCTGGCCGGAGTTGAATACAACCCCAGACAACCGAATTGGAGAGAAAAGTTGTTCGATGGTGATAATAACGAATCGTTTACCAAGCTTCCTTATGCGACTGTAGCGTGATTTCACGCTGCTGTTCAAGTCTAACAAGGGGTGCAGAGTTATTTCTAATATGTCAAGGGAGAATCTGTCCTAATAGGAAACCTCAAGGGGTGTCTAGTGGAATTTACCCTTTTGAAAATGCTTTAAAGGTTGTTATAAATGAGACAGTAAGTCCTAATAGGAAACCTAGCTCAGGGGTGTCAGTGGAATTTACCCTTTTGAAAATGCTTTAAAGGTTGTTAAATGAGACAATCGAGCCAGAAAGGGTCGATTTTCGAGTTTGATTTGAAAATTAAGCGAGTTTTAAGGATTATATGTAAATGTGATCAATTTTTTAGGCGAGCCAATCTCAAATATGCTTAATCAAGACGTACTCAATTAAGTAAAAATTTTGATAACAGGAAGCTTATAAAGGCGAGTAATAGAGTGTTCAAATTTCGTTTGAAAGTTTAACAACAAAAATATTCAAGCTTGAACAAACTTTTAACGTGCCACTTTGGAGAGGTTGGGGAACTCTCTTTGGATACTTGCCTTGCAAAATAAAAAGACCCCACAAACCGAAAGGCAAGATGTCAACCAAAACACGAAGAACCAAAAAATAAATAAATAAACACCCAAAAGGAACATCCAGACACATCCGATCTATGGATCCCAAAAAAAAAAAAACACCAACACTCAAACAAACAGCAGTGTAGGTACCTTGCCTGAATATGTATTTAGAAAGTGAAATCAGTGGCTTAGATGCACTCTCTAGTGAATCCGAGCTATTGATTTCACTTTCTGAATAATTTTCTTGGGTAACTATTTTGGGCACTTAGCGGTTGTGTTTGGTTTGAGTTTTGGGTTTTAATTTTTGGTAATGATTGGAGGGAGAAATAGAGATAATAATTAAAAATAGGGGTTAATGATTAGAGAGAGATAGAGAGAAAAATGAGAATAATATTTAAAAATAGGAATAATGATTGGATAAATAATTGAGAAACCGGATCTTGAAACCCAACACGAACAAGACCAGCATTTACCCAACCTTAGACCCACGAAAATGTCAAACTAAAAGCCCAACCTTCGCTAAACCTCAGACCAAGCAAAGAGAGGAAGGTATTGGTACTGCGTGTAACTTTGTTGAAATTCATGTGACAGTTTTATGGAAATTCCAGTACATATTTCAAATTAAACCTGAGTAAACCAATTACTTGAATAGTACTTCACATTTGACCAAAATTGCAGTTGGATCATGTGATCTAGAAATTTGAAAACTTTAATTGCTTTAAATAAAGGGGCCCCCGAATTAGTTGAGGTACGCACAAGTTCGCTCGGACATAGTACTGGCCCTGACTTAAAGCGCGAGGTGCGGCTGCTTTAGGCCGAAAAAATTAAGCAAAAATTAGGGGTCCATTTTCCATGGAACTCGTACATATATTATATATTTATGTGATTTAACTCAAGATGGGAGCTAGCTCAAGTATTTTTTGGTGTATGTTGGAGCTAGTTGTCCTCCTTGGAGGCCGTTTTGGTCAAGTGTTATTTTGTTACATTTTTTTTATTGAATCAAATGTAAAACAAAACTCTTGCACGACGCAATTTATGCTTTAGTGGTTGTAAATGCTACTGAAGTCCAAAGTTCAAATCTTTTGCACATAATAAATATTTTAATGATTTTTTTATATAGTTTCTCTAGTTTATTTTAGTCTTACTTTTACTTTCAAAGTCAAATTCACAAATAAAAGCGTTGACAATAAATAAATCAAAGTAATTTATTTTCACTCACAAATTGGAACAACCCCTACTTAGAGAAAACGCATCGTATGAGTAGTACTTTGTTATGTTTGGTTTATTTTTTTTTTTCAATTGTATAAAAATTTGTAAATTTAAAATATATTTTAGTTAAATTACAAAACTAAAATACCATGTTTAATCTTTTTAACCTACACACACACACACACACACACACACACACACATATATATATATATATATATATATATATGTATATATGAGGATGTTTCCTGTGAGGGCTCCCTCACAAAAAAAGTGCGGGAAAACAGTTGTGAGCCGTTAGATCCTATGCCCTTCACGCGATCCAACGGTTCACAACTGTTTTCCCGCACTTTTTTTTGTGAGGGAGCCCTCATAGAAAACTTCTTGTATATATATATATATATATGCACCTGCACTAATTCTTTTTTACAAAAATCTAGGGCCTATTTTTTAATTTCGCTATAAGCCTCTAAAATTTCAGAGCCAGCCCTGCCCGGACATCTAGTTATCAAAATAAAAAATTGCTCCAAATGAAACTTTGGTTTTTAATTGGCCAAATTATTCAAAGATAAAGGACATTTGGACAAAATAATTTTAAGTTAAATGTAGTTGGCGTGCGTAGCGTACGTACCAAAGAAATAAGAGTCTGTCATGCGTTTTCCTTTTCAAGCACTCGGCCACTTCTGATAAAAAAAAAAAAAAAGCACTCGGCCACTTGTCCTTGTGTCTCGAATTCGATTGGTTTAGCCATAAATATATACATAGATGCCAACTAATATATATAGGTCTAGAAATAATTGCAAGTTATTAGGAATCACAAACTACCTAGTACTATACATGGGCTTTTACTGTGTTCTAGGAAACAAGTGACCTAACCCTTCCTCATTTATATTATATATGGTTCGATGTATTTATATTCATAATTAAGCATAGTGAGCCTCCAGCTACAGTATTAGCTAGGGCGGCATAACTAGCTTGGGACCTTGGGTTGTGGTAGAAGACCAACTTCTGTACCAAGTGGAAAATTTTGGGTGCAAATAGGGTACCACCCTACTACATGGTATTCATAGCCGTCATCTCCGTAATCAATGGTCTGGATTTTAAATAAATTCTTCTCTGAAAAAGTTTATTTAAAATCCAGACTATCCAATACATGTTTGGACGGCCGAAATACGCGACGGGTACCGCCACGTGGTACCTGTCTGGCACCCAAGTTTTTCAGGTGCTTTATATTATTATACATGATACGGGTACCATATATCTTGAGTCCCATGTGTATATATTATAGTGCAATTTTAGTTTGTAAATTTGTTATTCTTTTCTATAACTCAGGTGTCTGGGCTACCATATACCATGAATCCAATATATTATATAGTGCAGTTTTAGTTTGCAAATTTGTTATTCTTTTTTATAACTAATTAAGGTGTTCAATTCAGCTTACATGCATCTCGATTAATCGTGGGGCTAAATTCCACTGCGCACTTGCTGGGAGGCCAACTAAAGCTGGATCTTTGCTCTATATGGACTGGCTTCAAAAAAGCTGATAGCATCTGACAGGTTTAGAACCTAATCTTAGGAGGGAGTTATAAACCTCTAAGTCTCATGTTTTGACCACCAGCCCAATCTCTTATGGTTAAAATTGTTATTCTTAATTTGACCTACATCATCTTCTGTCTCATACCTTAAATTACTACCTCCATTTCTTAATGGTAAACCTTTTGGTTTTGTTTAGTGGCCGGGATGTTGCGTAAAAAGTGACGCAGCGGAATTCACGAGAGAATAGTTAGCGTACTATTGCAAACGAAGATAGGTCTCGAATCCATGAGAGTTCTTAAATTCACTAGAAGAGATATAAAACTCAAAGTTATTGATTAAAAACTAAAAATGCTCATACGCTACATCCTTATCTTATTTATAGGCTAACTATAATTCAACTAGGAAATGGAATAATCTTGCTAACCGAGAAATCAACTAAGGAAAATAGAAACATAGAAGTAAAATAAAAGACTAATCAAAGTAAAAGATTTAGCTTAACCTACCTAGGGAAGTTAATTTGCCCTTTGTTCCTCATCCTTTGCATCTCACTCAAGGAATTTCAACTTGTTAAGGATTCCTGCATTATTGCCCTTTAAGTCCTATGATCATTACTCCATTTCTATTGTCTTTGAAGTTTACTTATTGGAATACAATCATTTCCAGGTTTCCCCCCCTTCTTTTGGGGTGCCTTGGTTGTTGCTGAAAAATTTATTGGATGGTCTAGAGGCATCATTATGTGTGCCCCAACACTTCTTGACACTATATGTTTCTGTACCCCTAGCTTGTATTTCCGTCCAGATATATACGTTACGTACTTGTATCTTTTGAATATTGACTTGATCGTTATGGAAGTAAATCCAACCCAGGCCAGGCCATACCACCCTTCTCCACTCTCCCATTTCAGTCAAGTAAAGGTATTCAACGTACATGTACGTGCGGCAGAGGTAGTCCTCCTCAACCATATATATAGACTAGATTTCTCAACCCCCCATGGCCCCATTGTTATATATATGAAGATGCAATCTCTCTCTACTCTCTCAATTTAAAACTAACTCTCTCTCTCTCTCTCTCTCTCTCTCTCTCTCTCTCTCTCTCTCTCTCTCTCTCTCTCTCTCTCTCCTTGTATGTGAGGGAAGCTAAAGTTTAAGCAAGTCCAGTCATGCTTTTCCACAGGCTTTCTTGAACTTCTTAGATGATTTCCAGCCAGTGTTTTTTCCATTTGGCACCACATTATATAGAAGTTCAAGAATGCTGTGGAAGAACATGGCAAAAGGGCCTGTCAAATGTCAACCGTTACTTGGTCAGGCCGCAAGGAAGAAATCTCTTATGAATCCTCTAGTCCGGACGTGGATAATAGCCGAGGTATGCATAAGCTAACTGTCTCCAAAAACCCCTTACCTTGGAAACAAAAAAAATAAAAATAAATACTTGGTTAAATTATCACACTTTTTATCATCTCAGTTGTTTGTACAAGACCAAATCCAATGCTTCATCTGGACTTCTATTGTTTTTATTTTTTTTGTAAAATTTGATTCGTGGCAATGACTGATTTGTGCAATATCCAACGGAGTTATCGTAGTTAGTCGAATAATTCAGGGCTATTTCTTCAATATTCACGTTTTCTGATTTAAGGTAAGTACTCTTTCTTGATTTTGTCTCATTTTTGCTGGCTTCCTATCAATTTGGCGTGACATGTGAATTTAATGTAAAATTTAATCATTATATATTGAGCTTCCATTTTTTTTATTTTCACGTATAAAAATGTGGAAATTAATACTTCATTTGTTCCTTTTTCTTCTTTCTCTCAAGTTTCCCATTTTGTTTTCTCCCATGCATTTACAATATTATGTTGTTTGTTATCACTTATAAGTTATAAGAAAATATATATAAATATATTTTCGTGTAGATTTTTATAAACTTAAGTATATATGTTTAAACTGCTTGGTTAAATAAATTGAGAACAATTTATTATAAAAAAATGAATTTCTAATGATTCAGTATAGGCACTTTAAAATCAAGGAGTCTTTTTTTTTTTTTTTTTGTGGGTGCTTCGGAAAGCTTCAAGGAGCCTTTGACCCTTTTTTTTTCTTTTCATGGATGACATACATGTCAAAGACTTACTAAATAAACGATTGTACTTGTCAGGTGATCAGACCATGATGGACCAATCTTCTTTTGAATTACTTGATGCATAATACTTTTTTTTTTTTTGCTCGGCAGAAGGAAAGATTTTATTAATCATTACAACAGCAGAACAAAGATTAAAGGGGACAAAGGCACAACAACATCACAACAAGACTCGCATTCCAACAAGAACAAGGTTGGCACCAACGCACTCCCGACAATCACATGCCACCGGCCAAAGCCCCCGGCGTCACAAGTAGAATGTTTTTATTTTTCTGCCCTAGTTAATATAGCTCTCTTCTGTTGGACGCTTTAATTTCCTTTAGTCTATATAGGGAAATTTTTTTCAATACCGAGCGGGTATTGCCCACGTGGTACCCGCTCGGCATTCTCAATCGTCCAAAATACAATCCAACGGTTCGAAAGAGGAGAGAGAAAAAGAGGAGAGAGAGTGACCAGGTGAGAGGAGAGAGAGAGAATCAATCTCGGCCGTCCAAAACACTTTTAGAAGGCCGAGATTGTGCTCGGCTTGGTCACGTGGTATCCATTCGGTACCCAAATTTTTTTCCTATATAGGTATAAGATATTCAGAGGTGGAGGGTGGCGTGTGATGTGATTCAAAAACTTTACTGATTGATCGCAACAAATTCAATGCCGACAAGTAATTATTGCTTGGGAGTCAGTGAAGGAGGTAGTAGAAACGCAAACGCTGTCATCTGTTTTTTTTTCTTTTTCCTCTTGTTCTCTGTCTTTGTTGTGTAGTACTCCTTCAAAATATATAAGACATTTACTGTGTTTCAGTTTAATTATTTAAATAGATCATCACAAGAATTCATGGTGTTACTGGTTTTTACACCATATCCACCGGATTTTGTGGTTCAACTCTATTGCGGTGACGATAGAGGAGGCCGGAGGGAGGAGCAAGGTATTGTACTGCAACAGGAAAATTCGCAATTTCGGTTCCTGCTAAATATAGTGTGCACGTATTTTGTCGCACGTTTTCCCTGAAAAGTAGTCACTCGAAAGTGGACGAGATGGAGTTAATTCTTCAAATGGGTAGGAGATTAACATTTAAAGAGGGAAATGTTTAATACACACTCCCGTTTTAGGACACATGGTATCAGTGGCGGAGCCACCATAGGACCAGGGTGGGCACGTGCCCACACTGGATTTTTACCCCCTGTTTTTTTTTTTTTTTGCAGCCTTAAAGTTTACTATATATAATAAAATTATCTGATTTCCGATAGTTGGTATGCTTGGTCTAGTTGGCCAAGCGCTGGCCTCCCTCCTTAAACGCCAGGGTTCAAGTCCTGGTGGTGGTTTTTATCATGTTTTTTCCTTTCCTTCTACTATGCTTTTGTTTTTCCTTCTATTTCCAAATGGGACAAGAAAATGAGTAAATTTATTGATCACCGTTTTACTAATTTTGAAATAAAAAATTGAAAAAAATCTTAAGGATCGTTACTATAATTAATTTAATTTTTTTGTCATAAAGATTAAGAATCTAATAGTTAAGCGAATTATCATAATTCTATAATTTCTTCAAAAAAATGAACTTAGGTAGAGTTTTTAAGCTAGCGCTGACAATATACACAAAGTAAGATGTTTTTATAGGATTAGTAATGAAACAATTATTAGATGAATTAAAACTTGTCGAGGTCAATTGTAAATAAAAGCACCAACAAATATTTAGTTTTTTTTTCCGCTTATGTTTAGAAGCGTTTTAAAATATTATGCCACGGTGCCCGCACTCACATGAAATCCTGGCTACGCCACTGCATGGTATGCATTCAATGAATGGCTCATATTGTGTCACATCAGCAAAATGTGACCTGAAGGACTGGTCATCCAACAAGTCATCATATTTAACTATAAACATTCATAAGCTGAATTACAAAATTCATAAAGTAATTCATAACCCATTTTTAGAGGTCATAACAAACTCATAAGAATGCCACAATATTAATTAAAAAAACACAAAAAATAATAAGAAAGAAGCAAACATACCTCAAATTCTTGTGAGTAGCTAGCGATTTACTATAAGTTTTAAATTTGTACGAGGGACGTATTCTTCAATTAATTTAGTTATGTTCTTTGCCTTTCTTATTTGTAATTTGTTATTTTCAGTTGTATTTGATTGTATTCGGTAGCATTTGATTTAATAAATTTCTATCTCTCTAGCGAAAAAAACTATCATATGACATTCATTATTTGACGAACATTAGTTACGGGGAGTTTGACTCGATTTCAGTGTAGTCTCCACCTTCCCAATTTGTTTTTGATGAGGGAAAAAAAAAACTCAAGATGGACAATTTACATATAAAAAAAAATCCATCAATACTTATAAAACAGACAGTGGCGAAGCCAAGATTAAGAGTCCCGGGGACCGAGGTATAATGGGAAAAAATTTAACATCAAATATCTTTCTATTCCTTACTCAACAAATAACCAAAAAACAACTATCAATATCCTTGCATTCTATAATCAAAGAAAAAGCCAAAAAATATTTTTCAAGATTGATCATCCATCAAAATTGAACAAAAGTAGCTAACAATCTATCAAAGTGCAACCCGACGTGTTCTCAAATCTCGGGAAATCATCCACTAAGAGCTTGGGAAATCATCCACCGGAGATCTCATCCAACCAAAAAAAAAAAAAAAAAATTCCTTTTTTGAAAAGAGTGCAGGGTGGCGTCTTGCTAACAACCTTTTTCTAAAAAATCGAGAGGCGGAGAGGTAGGTTAAGATCTCGCGAGAAGAAATTGTTCAATGCATTTCTTTTCCTACTGTTTTTTACTGATTTCATTCTGCATCCCGATTTTTCGTGATGAATGAAATTATTTTTATCAATTAAAAAAAAAAAAAGAGAGCAGGGTGGCCAGAGCCCTCTATAGAGAATCTCAAATCATACTAAATAGACTGGGATGTTGATACTTTAAGGATTGAATAAGGATTGAATAGGTTAAATTGATAGATTGAAGACGAATTAGATAGAAAATTAGTTAAGGGGTTAGATAGAAATTAATTAGTCTTTTTCAAACCGTTAAAATGGGAAAAATTATTGGGTGCTCTTGGGCCACCGTCATGTGGTGTGCTAATACCTTCTCTGTTAAATATGTTTGTGGGGTCTAAAAATGTGTATGAATCTCATATAAATGTATGGTGAGGAACAGTATTGGAAGTCTTGGGACACCTATTTGATGGTGCCCCAATACGACGTAACAATCTCTCCTAAAATGGAGCCAAAAAAAGAGGAAAATTATCTCCAATTCGTTCTAACAATTGGGTTTCCTTCATTTCCAAAATTTTACTGTGTTTCATGCATACGTTTAAAATTGAGTCCCCGAATCGATTTTACTAGTTCAATTTTTTGCACTCGAACTAGCCATGGATGGGCAAAAACCAGTTGAATTCACAATGCGTGTTCAACTCTGTCTCCAAACAGGATGAAGTTAGGGGATATGGATTTGTCATTTGATCAATAAAAAAACTTTAATTGCGACCCAAAAAAAAAGTATTATTATTTAATTTGCACGTGTGATATGCAGCAAAGGATCCGAGATGCCATCAAACTCATGGGGCCACTTGGGGGTTAAGCCCGATCATTATCTCTAGGGCTCCGAAATTAGTCAAGGTGCGAACAAGCTGGTCCGGAGATACGATTATAAAAAAAAGGCTAAGATTGAAAAGTTATCCAAACACTACTATACAACCGATTGATTCACTGGTCAAATCCGTACATGTGAAGAGGTATATAAGGTAACCAAAAACTCATTCCATCAATAATTTATTTTTCTCGAATTATTCTGTGACCGTAGTGGCTTGACCATATTGTTGCATATCCAAATGTTTCAAGTCTATGTTCCGATGAACGATGGAACTCATTGGTTTTGTTTGAAGCTAGATATGGTGCGAGAAGGAATTTATCTATTCAATTCGAAGCCCGGATCCATAGCAAGAAATGGTGTTAATAGTTTTTACACCATCCACCAGACTTTGTGGTTTAACCCTAATGCGGTGACTATAGAGAAGGGAGGAGCGAAGAATTGTAGTGCAGAACGGGAATCCACAATTTCGGCTCCTTCTATAGTGTATTTTGTCGCGTGTTTTTCCTGAAAAGTAGTCACTTTTTGGGAACTTAATTTTTAGCTTTTCATTTTCTACTTTTTATTTTTTCCTGAAAAGTAGTCACTTTTTGGTCAAATTATTGGTTTGAAAATGGTTGGACAAAGAGGGATAGAGAGAGAGAGAGAGAGAGAGAGAGGAGCAAGCACAATGGGAGCTAGGGCCTCTAGCGAAGAGCTCACTACAGGGTGAAGTGAGCTCGGCTCGGTCATCAATTGGTGATTGATTGTCCGGATCATCTTACACTTTAAATAAACATTTTACATATAATTTAAGCCCCATTTATTCAGACCATTGATCGCCGATCGGATGACCGAGCCGAGCTCACTAAACCTTGTAATGAATTCAACTCACTACAGGGGCCCGCTCCCAAAACCTTGTTAGTGATGAGAGCTCACTAAACCCTGGTAGCGACGAGAGCTCTATGTGCCTATGTGGCCTCACAATCATTGATTATTCAATCGTGGTTGCATTATCTCATTATTAGACCACTCATATACTGTAGGAATTAATAAAAGTGAAATTTAATTCCCCATCCCATACGAAAAATATTGTTATGATCCCACCCTATGTAGTTTGAAATGTTATGATTTCATCCTGTAATATAATTTCCGGACAATTGTGCCCTTATTAGGTATTTAAATAGTATATATTTTAATAATTTTTTCAAATGTTAAATGGTAGGACCAAAAAATCGGAAAAACTAACTCATCCTTTTAACGTCCCATGATTGGAATATTTTAAATATCCATTATGGGTACTGAAATCTCGGTTTTCAAATCAAAAACTATTTCTTTTCCTTAACTATCAAAATCTACCCGAATTCTTTTCCATAGTCTAAGCTTCATTTGAACATTCATGTTCAAATAATTCAATTCATCACATCAGTTGTGGGATCCGAAAAGTTGGAATTCAACAATTCTTCAAGCGATTCGTCAAGTAATTTCGTCGGAATCGGAAAAGGTATTATATATCACCATTGTTTGGATTTTTTTTCGTGATACAATTATGGTTCATGAAGCCCATTTCGATGGATGAAAAAAGAAGAAATCATCAACACACGTTAATACACCAGTGGCATTTTTCACACAGAAATTATGATTTTCTATTTCACCACATTTGTCACACAGAAATCATGATATCCTATGTTACCACCAGACGTTAATGTTGATTTTCTATCTCCCTCAAGTTCAATCCTTTGATTACTGTCATTATTCCTCCTAAGCTTGATTGGTATGGAGTCTCGCGCACATCTCCCTCATTAACCTCTGTCTTACGAGCCTTTTTAACCTTACCCCCTCTTGCTCCGTCTATGGTCGACCTCTTTCCTTTACTTGTCTGCCCGTCGGTATTTTCATCTTCCATCTCGGTAGTCTCACTCCTACCTTTATTTCTCGAAGTACCTACGTCAAAAATCAGAAAATAAACCATGAGTAAACAATTTATTCCGATTAACTCAAAACAATCACATTTACAAACGAGGGTGCTCGAAAGAAACTTTGAAGGTGAGATATTTTAGGTGATCATGATTTTGGTTTGTCATATATATATAACAACTATATAGTACCATTGGTCAAGGCTTGTGGATTACAGTTTCACAAACATAGGATTATATTAAACCATTTTACAACCCATTGCACATATGGGTAATAACAACACCAAAACTAGGAAACTTCTCCCATGGTTCATGATTTTTACACAACATCAGAAACATATCATATTAAAATCTAACAGCCAACCTTGGTACATTCAAAAACCATATTCAATTCAAGTAGAAGTTGAATGATAGTTTTATAGTTTAACATTTCATCGATCAACCTTGGATGACAGACTGCCATGGTACAATTATACAACATAACCAAACTTTCAAACATGGGACGATTAAGAAACATTGGACGTTTAGCATTCTCATAGGACAAACATGGAATTTTGTCAAACCATCTTCTAATTCAATTACAGTACATTGAACATGCCATATTAATACACCATTTTGACGTCACACCATAGCCCATATGGGTAATAGCAAAACCAAAGGTTGGAAACTTCTCCGATGTTACATTGGTACCCCATAACTCAACTTCCAATGAATATGAAAATGATAAAACAGTGTTCCTTTCTCATATCATAAAAAACATACCATCCCGACAACTAGAAGATAACCATGGTACACTCAAGAACCATAATCAATTCAACCATATATCACTACTTTTAGCATCCCAAACAACTAATATTCAGTGTTTATCCAACCAAAAACATTCCAGAACTGACTACCATTGCTACATTCAAAAACCATAATAAAATCAAGCAGAAATTCCCATAAATTCCCAAAACCCCTCAAATCTAATTCCCCAAAACGGCAAACCCTATATCGAATAGATTCAATCGATTTAAAAAAAGATTGGCATTCGTATGAATCTAAGAAAAAATGGGCGATTGTAGAGTGGGGAAAAGAACTTACGAGCCATTGGTATGGTTAGGCTTTCACGCCGGTGAACAAATCGGCAGCCGTAGCCTGCTTAGGTTTTCAATTCGGCAGCCATAGCCACCCCGTAGTCCACCAGTTTTGACTCTTCTCCTTCGTCGTTCGTTGCCTGAGTAACCGGATGGCGTTGTCTCCGGTGATTTCGGGTTGTGGGATGGTGGGGTGGGACGATATGGGTAGTGGTTAGGTTTCCACCGATTAGTTAGGGATTGGGGATTTTGGGATGGGGCGATTTTGGTAACAGTTAGGGGATCACCAGAAAGTTAGGGATTTAGGTTGTGGTGTTTCGTATCACTGGAATAGTAGGGATTGGGGTTGATGGGAGTAATGGGACGGTTTTGGGATGGAAAACATCCTACCACAGTAATAAGGGGAAAAGTCTTCCACGTGCTAGACTTTAGTCCCTTTGTGAGACATTTAAATTGATCGACAGTTTTGAAGGATTTGGGACTATTAATTTCTTTCAAAACTGTTAACAAAAAAATAGGAAATTCAAAAGGACAAAACATTACATAAGGGCTTTCTGGGTATTTTTTAAATTTCGAGATGGGATCATAACTATTCAAAACGATTGGGATGGCATCATAACAAATCAGTTCGGTCCGGATCGGATTCATGGTTCACCGGTTTTTTTGTGCAGCTCTAATTCCGCCGTCCACTAACGGGCCCAGGAATCTCTTCTAAAATGTACTCCTATAAACAAATGGTCAGATAACTCAGTACTTAATATGAAAAGTGATTTCTACGCTCGCCTTTCTTATAATCACCCTTGTTTTGTTGTCTTCATTTATGTAATTTACATGATTAGCTTTTCATGAATGGATTTCTATGTAAATTTACATGATGACCTTTTCATGAATGGATTGTCTTTTATGGTTGGAAAGTAACTATTGTAAATAAACATTATAAGGACGTGACTCATAACTCATCTGGTTGTACCCTTTATCTGTTAAGGGAGAAGTCTAGGGTTCGAGTCTATGGAGAGACGTCGATCACTCTTTGGTTGTTTAACCCACTAACCAACTTCCCTACTAATCCCCACTGATTTATATTGTATAAAAAAAAACACACATTAAAAGATGCGCAATTATAACTAAAAGGGACTGCAGAAGTCAATTGCATCCTAACGATTGAAGAAGATCCCAAATTAACCCAACTACTGTTTTGAGTTTGTTGAATGGCTGAACCATTACCCCTTTGATTGTGGCTGTGGGAAAGGGTGTGATAAATTGGAGTGATAATTAAATAATCATCCTGTAGCGCGTAAGTTTGAGTAATTGCTTTTGCTTTTGGTTGGTTCGATTATTTAGCCAAAAAGCCTAACTCAAAATTAGAAGTCCTGCATTTCCTATGGAGCTACGGAAGTAGCAGAGAGGGAGAACGTGGTCAGAAGTGAATTAGTCGTACAAAACCTAGCTCTGTACTCCCAATTTGCTTCAAATCCATCTCTTTATCTTTTCCTTTTGCTACTTTTTAATTTTTTAGCCTTTTTTATTATGGTCATAATGTGTTTTCAATCTAATAGGAATGTTTGATAGAAATGTGCAGAATACATTTTGCAACATGAATAATGTTTGGGAGAATAATAATGAAAATAAGTTATGGATTGGTTGCTTAACATTTGCCCTTGTTTGCCTTTTGGTCAAATTATTGGTTTGAAAATGGGAAATGGCTACAATACACACCCCTTATTTGGGTGTACCATATGCACCCATACATGCACCTATTGTATGATCCAGATTGTGCCACTTCATCGACAATCGTAACATTTTTTAGTTTTTCGTAACTTTTCAGCAATATGATTCGTAACATTTTCTATGATTCGTAACATTTTGGTGTGTCTTGTAACTTTTACAAAAAAAAATTGTAACCTTTACAAAAAATTCGTAACTTTTCCAAAAAGTTCGTAACTTTTCCAAAAAGTTCGTAACTTTTCCAAAAAATTCGTAACTTTTCGCAAAAAATCGTAACTTTTACAGGGGTGTGTATGATACACACCCAAATGAGGGGTGTGTATTGTAGCCTTTTCCTTGAAAATGGTTGGACAAAGAGGGATAGAGAGGGAGAGAGAGAGAGAGGGAGAGGAGTAAGCACAATGGGAGCTAGTGCCTCTAGTGAGGAGCTCACTATAGAGTGAAGTGAGCTCGGCTCGGTCGTTGATCGGTGATTGACTGTCCGGATCATCTTACACTTTAAATAAACATTTTACATATAATTTAAGCCCAATTTATTCAGACTGTTAATTGCCGATCGGGCGACTGAACCGAGCTCACTAAACCCTATAATGAATTCGACTCACTACAGGGGCCCGCTCCCAAAACCCCGTTAGCGATGAGAGCTCACTAAACCCTGGTAGCGATGAAAGCTCTATGTGCCTATGTGGCCTCACAATCATTGATTATTCAATCACGGTTGCATTATCTCATTATTAGACCACTCATATAACTGTAGGAATTAATAAAATAACCTCTTAGGTGATTGCAAAACTATTATAATGGTTGGATTTATGAAGCCTGAGTCGGTTTAATTTGCTCTTCATTAACTTCTTAGGACTCGACCGAGACAAGAATAAGTCACTGTGCTAAAAGTCAATTTTAAAATTTGTCGTTATTCTAAAAAAATCAGCGTTATTAGTTTTGCATCAAATTTTTGTAGGTTATTGGTTTTCTTGACGAGAAAAATCGGAAAAGTAAAAAATTATGACCGAAACCCTTTTTTTTTTGTGGAAAGGACCAACTTTTAGCGCTTTTATCTGAATGAAGACAAATTTTAAAAGTGACTTTTAACACCATGACTTACTTTGAAAAACTTAGCCGTAGTTCGTCATGCTCTTTATTCGATACACAGTGAAAGCTAGCGTAACCGTTGATGTACCTGATTGCACGTTTTGCAACCATGAAAAATCTCAGTATCTTGCTTGATTGTTCGTTGCACATTGCGTGTGCTGTGGTTTAACCAATTTCTCAACATTCTTAACTAGTTAATGATCATAATACTTTTTTGATAACTTAATTGTTTCAGCTAGCTTACACAATCTCTACTAATTTTGGGGAACCAATTCCGCCGTGCACTAGCGGTACTAATTCCGCCGTCCACTAACGGGCCAGGAATCTCTACTAAAATGTACTCCTATAAACAAATGGTCAAATAACTCAGTACTAATTGGTTAAAGATCCTAATATGAAAAGTGATTTCTACACTCGCCTTTCTTATAATCACCCTTATTTTTTTTGTCTTCATTTATGTAATTTACATGATTAGCCTTTCATGAATGGATTTCTATGTAAATTTACATGATGAACTTTTCATGAATGGATTGTCTTTTATGGTTGGAAAGTAACTATTGTAAATAAACATTATAAGGACGTGACTCATAACTCATCTAGTTGTACCCTTTATCTGTTAAGGGAGAAGTCTAGGGTTCGAGTCTATGGAGAGACGTCGATCACTCTTTGGTTGTTTAACCCACTAACCAACTTCCCTACTAATCCCCACTGATTTATATCGTATAAAAAAAATACACATTAAAAGATGCGCAATTATAACTAAAAGGGATTGCAGAAGTCAATTGCATCCTAACGATTGAAGAAAATCCCAAATTAACCCAACTACTGTTTTGAGTTTGTTGAATGGCTGAACCATTACTACCCCTTTGATTGTGGCTGTGGGAAAGGGTGTGATAAATTGGAGTGGTAATTAAATAATCATTCTTTAGCGCGTAAGTTTGAGTAATTGCTTTTGCTTTTGGTTGGTTCGATTATTTAGTCAAAAAGCCTAACTCAAAATCAGAAGTCCTGCATTTCCTATGGAGCTACGGAAGTAGCAGAGAGGGAGAACGTGGTCAGAAGTGAATTAGTCGTACAAAACCTAGCTCTGTACTCCCAATTTGCTGCAAATCCATCTCTTTATCTCACTAATCTGCGTCTCTCGGTAAGCCTACAGGTAATCATAACCCCTGCTTTTGACATCTCTGTCGTGCTGCCACTGTATAATTGTCGAACCTTCGCTATTATTGAAATGCTCACCAACTGTTCGGTAAAAATGTCCGATAAGTGGTTTGATGTTTGAATTACCCTTTTTTGCAACGAAGATCTGAACTAGAGCAAGCGGGCCCAGTTATAGGATTTTTGTGCAAAGCTGGAAATTTTAGGAAATGGAGTAGCATTTTTGCCTAACGTTAGAAAATTACTATTGATTTCTCCAGTTATTTGTTGAATTTACATTTTCAAAGACTGTATTTTGTCCTTGAATCATGGAATTTTCCCCCAGATTACCATGTCTCTTAATGATATGAAATTGTCACCTTCTAGAATGCTCATCTTAGTCATCTATTTTTCTCTAGTGTTGTAGTTTGGGGACTGAGTGCATTTCAATTTACAGAAAATTGCAAAACATATAGGGTATTATTATAGCCACATTTTTCCCACAGCCCGACTAAAGTCCTTGCTCCATCCATTTTGATACCACACACAAAAAAACGCCCCCAAAATTTGTTGAGGCGCAACAATTGACTGGACATAACGCTTAAACACGAAAAAGGAAAAGGGGAGAGTCGAGCTAGGTCTACGTATTGAATGGCCATGGAAAAAGCGGGAGAAAGTTAAATTACGATAATAAAAAAAACTAGAAAAAGGAAAAAAATGGACAGCTCGTAGGAAGAAAGGGGAACAAGTAGCATGGTTATAAACGTGAATAAGCCATGACAGTTGCGTTCTGGCCTGTTACCTTTTAAGTATTATTAAAATAAAATAAAAAACATTTCTTTATACTACATTGTATTGTTTCAATTTTAGAAAACATGGTTGCGAATGTAAGTTGTGACTCCTTGTTTCACCTATGCAGCCAATGGGATTTTGCGTTACAGAAGTAATAATAAGGGGTTGAGTGTGGTGGAAGCATCGATCACGGAATGCTAAATGAGAGAGTGATGGAAGATCCTTGTTCTGTCAATAGTCCAAGAAGGGTCCTCAGTCTGTCCAGGAAAAGGAAGGGAAGTCTGTCCTTTCCAGAGCCTGATGAGAAGGCTTCTGGGTTTGGCCCGTCTGCAGAGCATGGTCCAAAGCCTTCTGAAGTGTATGGCTTTGTTGGCTCCATATCAGTTGTTGTTGCTACAGGTATACTTCACCTCTCATGGTAGATTGCCTATGAATTGGAACCGGTGCTTGCCTCTGTATATATTTTTTCCCATCTCTTTACTAGTTTTTCAGTTGGTGGTTTGTTACATCTAACATGCACCCACATGGAGTATATTTGGGTGGTACAACAACTTGGATATTATGTGATGTTTAATGGATGTCATGTCCTGCGGGCCGGAAATTTTACATATGTTTGAACAGTTTTGAAACACATAACTGTCCCAACCACAACTTCTCAGTTGTTTGTAGATTCTTTGTTATTTTAGAATGTGTTCTGCGGTGACTTGAGCTGGCTCGTTTTTCCTCACAATTGGAAGCTGTTTGAATGTTTATGACGGACACTATAAAATCTGATAGTCTCAAATGTTTATACCTTTGATGCACTACTTGGCCTCATCAGTTTTTTTTTTTTTTTTTTGCACAGCGAAAAAGGGATTTTATTACTCCAAAGAAAACAGATACAATCATTTGCCACATGCCCGAAACAAAGGCATGGTTGGCAAGGAGACAACCAGCCAAAACACAAGCCAAACCAAACAACTTCTTGAAACAAACCCGAAATGAAAGATTACATCTAAAATTCACCTCATGAGATAAAAGAAAACTCCTGGGTTGCTGAGAGATGATGCAGCTGAATCAAAGCCTACCAATCCTGGACTAAAAGAAGTGTTTGAACCCAGATTACAGCAATCCATCAGCATGAATAGAAAATCAATTTGGAGAGGCCATGATTGAAGAGTAACACCCATCCCTGTAAAAGAATTTGACTTGAAACAACCTAATTGAACCAGGTGATCCTTCCATAGAAATGCATAGAATAGTATACAATTTAGGCAGCCATAATTCATTGAATAGACAGCCCAGAAATAGTAGTTCAGCAGATGAGAGCAGCCCAGAACAGGATTTGATTTAAGAAATCATATGAATTTTCCTTTAGAGAAGTAGATGTTCCTTTAGAAAAGTATCCAAGCATGCCTCCACTTTCCTGAGATGATAGCAAAGGAAGGACAGACCACTAAAGGGAAGACACAAGCTCAAAAAACTCAGAAAATACTCAAAACACACCCCTCCCAAAAAAAAAAAAAAAAAACTAACAAATCAACCAAAAAAGAAACCCAAAAAAGACATAAAAAAGACACCCCAGCAGCCCAATAAAGACACGAATACGGAAATAAGGCTCAAGAAGAAAAACAACCAGCCAAGCCACCCAAAGGAGAGGAACAATGACAAAGGAAAATGAAGAAAGACCATCCCAAACCCCCAGACCCAAACAACCTACTCCCAAATCCCACCCCATAGAGACCCCAGAAAAAGGATGCTTCCATAAAGCTCAAGACTGAATAAGAAAACATTAAATGAATAAAAAAAAACCCATGCTCCCACTTTGACATAACCCAAAATGCCACTCTAAACTTAAAAAAGTCCACCAATTCCATCCAGTTGATAGCTGGAATCAGAGATGGCAGACAGATCTATCTTGGCCTCATGAGTTGATTCACTTGCCTGAAGTTTGAGGAGGTTTGGACTTTATTACGATCATAAAAAATATGAAAAAATGCAAGTATATAATATTTGCTCTTGGAGCTTATGAGAATTGCTTAATACATAAGACCTAAGTGCAGTGATGTTGAAGTTGTCCATTTCCCTGAGTGTTAATCTCCTCCAATGTCATCATCTTTGATTAAGAGTTCTTTTTGTAGGGTATCACTTCTATGAACAAACTACATTACTTGGTGCTTTCTGAAAGTGTGATATACTTCATTATTTTTCATGAACAGTTATTTTCTTGGTATGGGCATATGTTCCTGACCCTTGGTTACACGCTATCGGGATCTTTTATTATCCAAGCAGGTGAGTAAGATTTGTCTTTGAGCTTCTGAAGTTCCAAAATTCTTTGCATGCAAAGCCTCTATGGGCAGAATTTTCTAGGTTTCAGGCTGATGAGATCAAGCCAAAATTTCTGAATTCTCTCTTTCGTGGGGTTTGTGTTTATAAAGTTTGGCCTTCTCTTGCCTCATGGGCCACATTGGACTCAACTATGGCGCTCCATGGATTGCACTTTGGTGGTCTTAAATTTGGGGTAAAGGACTTGTGTTGTGAATTGACAATATGTAGTATTTATCCATTCTGATGAATTTCGCTAGACAAACAAAAAAGAAATGCTATTGGAATTTGAGCGCATAATGGTGTGTCAGATTTACGCTTTTGATGAGTTTAGAACCAGACAAAGATGTTGGAACTAAGTGAACCAAAAGCTGTGGAGTTCATCTACATTCTTGTTACTCTCTCAGATTTTTCTTTGGGATGTATCTGTCTGTTATATGGTTCAATTGGTACCTTTCAGGTATTGGGCACTGGCAGTGCCAACTTACGTGATGGTTACAATAGTTTTAGCTATTGGATTCTACATTGGCCTCAACTTCATGGTGACCCCTCCTCCGACTTCCTTGAACACAATCTTCGGTAAGCCATAACAACCCCTCCTGTTTGTTTACTTTCAGTTTTTCGGAACTTGGCAATGTACTCCCTCAATTTCGATTTATCCATCTAAAAACTCAACGGCAAAGTTTCACTTCAAGGCAGAAAAATTAGTAAACGCACTAAAGTAGATTAGAAAACGATTCCACTATACCGGTTTTCCAGAAATGGCTTTGAACTTTTTCTTTAATTTTCTTACATTATTCTGGATTATCACAACTTGATGCTGCTTTGTTCTGTAGATGAGTATAGCAGAGAACCTTCGAGCTTTGAGCCTTCAGAAGAAGACAATGAGCTGCCAATTGAGCCCATATCTGATATTGGCATCAATCAAATCAACGATCTCATGTTCAATGATCAGAAGTGACAATCCACCCTTAGATGCCAATGATGCCCCAGGATCGTATTAACCCCCGTGGGACCACCGTTGAGAGATTGAAGAACTGAGTTTCTTGCCGATGGAGAACTGTTCTAACTTCTAAGCGAGAGAAAACAATTGAAGTACATTGTACGCGATTAACCCGGGGTAATATTTCACTGGAGATCAATGGAAGTATGGATAATTGCAGTGGCCATCACACTGTCGGGTCCAGTGCATTATATCGGTGGCACTGCGTTCTTGTTATAATCTGCTTTTTCTTTTTTTGCTTTTTTAGCTTCTCAGCTTCTTGCCCTTGTTGTGATAGTTGATACTGCCGTTCCATGTACTTTGCAATTGAATTTCAAGTTTTCGACTACTGATGCAAAAAGTTGGACTGAATTTTGCGTTGAATCGTTTTTATTGTCTTTTACGTATTCGGTATTAGCAAAGGTTACAAAAAGGTAGAATCTGTGGCAGTGCAAGTAGGGAGTTTGTGCAGTAACTGCAGTTGCCCTCTTGGATGAAGTGCGGGGTTCGAGTCCCACCCTCCTCCCCTTCCCACTTGACACTAACCTCTAACTACTAACTTCCCCTACTATATGGGGAAAAAAAAAAAAAAAAAGCAATGCGAACAAGTAGAATTTTTAGGTGGCATTTTGACGTCAAACCCTTCCTCTCCAACCCTAATGTTGTATTTTAGTATTTTATACCATGTGAAATATATGAAACAACTAGAATTTTATTACTTTTATAACCCCAAGGGATTGGCCTAGTGGAGTAGTGGTCAAGGTTTGAGACTTAGGGGCTTGCTCCCTCCTAAGATCTGAGGTTCAAAACTTCATAGGTGCTATTAACTCATTTGGGGCCAGTCCATGGGCCCGCGATAGTGGACGGTGGAATTGGTCTCTTAGGATTAGTCGAGGTGCGGGACACCTAAGAAAAAGAGCTAGTGGACGGTGGAATTGGTCAAGGTTTGAGACTTAGGGGCTTGCTCCATCCTAAGATCTGTGGTTCAAAACTTCATAGGTGCTATTAACTCATTTGAGGTCAGTCCATGGGCTTTCTTAGGATTAGTCGAGGTGCGCGAAAGCTGGCTCGGACACCTGGTTATTAAAAAAAAAAAAAAGGGCTAGAATTTTATCACCAGCGGTAAAAATAAAAAAATTAAAAAAAATTAAAAAAATGGAAGAAGTAAACAGATTTAGCATCGACTATTCGACTGGGTTTGGATTCAAATTTGGCAGAAGTTGGCTTCACTTCAAATCTCTCTGGATTTGGTAACAAAAAAGACTGCTGGGGTGGAAACTTGGAATGCTGGGGGCTGCCAAAAATTGCCATTTGCATGCACTCCACCGTCATGTTTGAAGAATCCCGTACGGATGGCCGGCCCCGGATCGGATCGGGATTAGTCAAGTTGGGCGCAAGCTAACTCAGACACCCCAAGCCGCGAAACCAAAAAAAGGAATGAACGAGAGAGCTTCTGCATTTCAAGTCCAGTTCAGTTCCAGGTCTTACTCATCGCATTTCCGTTGATAAGTTTTGAACTCCTCATGTCACCCATCACTCTCCCAGTGCTCCAAAGAAGGAAATCCAAAGATTAAAATGTTGAGCAAATTCCTCACTTCAAGTGAATGCCGCTCTCAATTCTGCCCAAAACCCACTTCCTTCACTCATCCGTCAAGAAGGAAATGGTTACTATCGTGGCTTCTGTATCTCGAACCAAAATCTGTTCTCTGACCCACCTTCACTCTTCTCCAGAAACCAGTCCATCACTCTTTCTCTTTGAAAACTGTAACTCGATGGACCAACTCAAGCAAATCCACTCGCAAATTATCCAGAAAGGCCTAGGCTTTGACCCCATTGTGCATTCTAAGATCATTGCATTCTGTTGCACTAACAATGCTGGCTGTATGAACTATGCCCACTATGTGTTTGACAGAATTTCTGAACCAAACGTATATATCTGGAATACAATGATCAAGGGCTATTCCAGAATAAACTGTCCAAATGATGCAGTTTCTATGTATAAAGAGATGTTGGAAAAGAATGTCAAACCGGATAATTACACGTTTCCGTTTTTGCTCAAGGGTTACACGAGTGATGTTGCATTACAATGTGGGAAACTGGTACATGCCCATGTGTGCAAGTTTGGGTTTGATTCTAACTTATTTGTCCAAAACGCTTTGTTATGTATGTATTCTCTGAGTGGTGAAATGGATATTGCTCGTCGGGTTTTCGATATGAGCTCGAAAACTGACGCGGTTACTTGGAACGTGATGATCTCTGGATACAACAAAAGTAAGCTATTTGATGAGTCCAGGAAACTTTTCAATGCAATGGGGAAAAAGGGAGTTTTACCCACTTCAGTTACGCTTGTTTCAGTGCTATCGGCTTGCTCAAAATTGAAGGATCTTGACACTGGCAAGCGGGCTCATCAGTATATCATAGGTGGAAAGGTTGATCGCAGTTTGATATTGGAAAATACTTTAATTGACATGTATGCAGCTTGTGGAGCTATGGATGTGGCACTTAGAATATTCGGAAGTATGAAGAAGAGAGATTTCATATCCTGGACTGCTATTGTGAAAGGGTTTGTGAATTCTGGACAAATTGATCTAGCTCGAGAGTACTTCGATCAAATGCCAGAAAGAGATTCTGTCTCTTGGACGGCCATGATTGATGGGTACCTCCGGTATAACAAATTTAAAGAGGTTCTGATACTTTTTCGCAAGATGCAAACTGAAAAGGTAAAACCTGATGAGTTCACCATGGTTAGCGTACTTACAGCCTGTGCACAATTGGGTGCCCTAGAAGCAGGTGAATGGGTAAAGGCCTACATAGATAAAAACCAGGTCAAGAATGATATATATGTGGCAAATGCTCTGATAGATATGTACTTTAAATGTGGAAACGCAGAAAAAGCGGTGGGAGTGTTTGAAAAAATGGCTCGCAGGGACAAATTTACGTGGACTGCCATGATTGTTGGCTTTGCCATTAATGGACAAGGTAAGGAAGCTCTTCAAATGTTTTATGACATGCTGAGAGCTTCAATAGCACCTGATGGTGTAACTTACATTGGTGTTCTATGTGCTTGTACTCACACTGGTATGATAAATGAAGGAAGAATTTTTTTCTCTAGTATGACTTTGGATCATGGGATAGTGCCCAGTGTAGCACATTATGGGTGCATGGTTGATCTCCTAGGTCGAGCAGGGCATTTGACAGAAGCTCATGATGTTATAAAGAAAATGCCAATGGAGCCAAATTCAATTGTCTGGGGAGCTCTTCTTGGCGCTTGTAGAGTTCATAAAAATGTGGAAATGGCTGAAATGACAGCTAATCAACTTCTTCAGTTGGAGCCTGGAAATGGGGCTGTTTATGTTCTCTTATGCAATATTTATGCAGTTTGCAGTAAGTGGGAGAATTTGCGCGAAGTGAGAAAGATGATGATGGATAGGGGAATAAAGAAGACACCCGGTTGTAGTTTGATAGAGATGAATGGTACAGTTCATGAATTTGTGGCCGGGGACCAGTCACATCCTCAATCGAAAGAAATCTACTCAAAGTTAGAGGAAATGATGGAGGATTTGAAGCTTGTGGGATATTTATGTAACACTTCAGAGCAGTCCCTTGATATTGGTGAAGAGGAGAAAGAGAGTGCGCTTAATAGGCACAGTGAGAAATTGGCTATTGCCTTTGGGCTGATTAGAACGGAACCTGGAGTGACGATTAGAATTGTCAAGAACCTAAGAATTTGTGTTGATTGTCACCATGTAGTGAAGTTAGTATCGAGAATGTATAACAGAGAAGTGATTGTAAGAGATAGAACTCGATTCCACCATTTCAGAGATGGTTCATGTTCGTGTAAAGATTACTGGTGAGTTGGAACAAGTACACAAGCAAGTTCTAATTTTATGGGGTTTGATGCAAGGGTATTGGAGGTACAACCAGTATTGCGCTGCTTGACTGGTAATCAACATTTATGTTACAAAAACCCACAGATTTCAAAGAAAAAGGAAATAATTTTATGATCAAATTTTTATGTCATATTTAATCTTTGATTATACTCTGTTCTACTACTAACTGCAATTATTGTTTAGAAATTAGAAGTAGGTTTTTATTGAGTCATGTTGAATTTCCATAACTTGGAGAAGGAAACCATAGGATAAATATATGGGTACAGAATTACGTGTGCAGATTTCGTACAAATCGGGTGTTTTGGGCCCACTCCGGATTCTACAATCGGAACCATTCGTGTTTTTCAAAATAACGTTTACCAATACTCGTAAAAAATCTGTTCAAACGGATATTGATAAATGCTCCATCGGTTCATCCAGTTTTCAACGTTGAATAAAAAACTGGATGAACCGATGAAGCATTTACCGATATCCAGTTAAGTTGATTTTTAATGGGCTGCTAATAAACATTATTTCAAACAATATGAACGGTTCCACATCGAACCCGAAGTGGGCCCCCACACAACAGTTTTGTACAAAATCTGTACATTGAGTCTGTAGTACTGTCCGAAACCCTAAAGTATCAAGTGACTTTGATTACATGGCTGAGAAGATATATCCAGCTGCCAAATTTATCCAGTAACCAGTATTGAACTAATCAGCAAAAGATCAACGTAAATACGGATTACAGCCTGAAATGGGAATCAAGTGGATAAACATCACTTTTCTGCAGTCTGAAAACACTTGAAGTGTTGAACATCGTGATCGATGCCATGCTTGTTTACCATACATGTTCCTGCTCAGTAGGCACACCGCCATCACTTTTCACGACCTCAAATACATCACAGAAACCCATTACACAAGGAAAATTAGTTTAACAAGGAAAGAAACGTGTGATGTACCAACTATGACATAAGAATCGCGGATACGAAGAACAAACGTATGATCCAAACAAACATGCACAGAACATCTAAGCTATTCTGATAATCCAAAAAAAAAATTCCAAGAAAAACACACCAGCCAAACAAACAAGTAGCTGTTCTGGATCTTCTAGTAATACTGAAACTTTCCAGGATCGATTGAAAGGTAACTGGAACTGTACACAGTCAAAATGCACTTACGTCCATAGTGTCAAACTTCTCAATGTAGGTAAGGAAGGAAAATTTTGATTCCATTATCATCATCAACTACAACTTGCTACAAAGAAAGGTAGGAAAACACAAAAGTACAGTGTCACTTGGGAAAATAAAATGTACTATGAAAACAGCCATGACTTCCTTAACATGGCAATTCTGAATCTTTCGATGCCCCATTGGTGAAGATCAAACTGAACAATATACTCAAAAGGCTCCAGACTTCAACTGGCCCCCGGATCAAGTACGGGAAGCCGACAATGGAGACTAATTGATTTATCTCTTTGGCGCGTACCTGGTATAAAGAACTGGAATATCACAGTCAGGCAAGCACCTTGTGCAGCAATTCCATAAAAGGCACAGTCGGGCTTTGCCAAATGACACTGAAGACTCTTAGCAAAATGCTTCACACTAACTTGCACTGTCATCGCATCTCCCCTCTCAACTGCCCTTTGCGTTCGAGATTGAGCACTCAAATCTCTCTCACCAACCGGAATCTCTGATTGTTCACCAATAACCGACAACTTACGAAACTCAGCACCAAGGGTGATCAAAGTAGTTGAAATTTGCAAGTGTAGGTCACCGTACTTGGTGATGGAAACATTAAGCAAATCCCCGACATGCTTCATTCGATCGACAAAGTTCTGTAACTGATTCATATCTGGGACTTGAACTAGAGTCCGTGGCAAATCTTGTGCAATTTCGAGAGCCGCTTGAAGTTCAAGTACATCGGATCTTGATAAAGGTTTTGAGATGGGTACATCTTGAACGACAGCAGATTTATAACCTTTGGTTTCAAACGTGAGAAATGGGGTTGGTTGCTGCGAATGAGGGGGGAGTTTCTTTACCAGCTTGATTTGGAGGCGGTTAGAGACAGAGGCCCCACTGTGACTGCCACTAAATTCGGCGTAGATGGCAATGACACTACGGAGGGCACGTTGGAGGAGAGAGAGATCAATGGCAAAAGCAATGCGGTCATCATTTTGGCTGGAGATTCGATAATCATCAAAGAGCGCTTCTTTGCGAAACTGGGCAATGCATTGGACGCCATCTCCATTCAAGAGGTTGTGAAGGAAGATCGCGTGGTCTCGGGTCAGGTAGAGATGGCAGGTTCTTCCCATTTTGTCTAAGGCTGGCAGGAACCTCTTCTCTAACAGGTTTACTCCATTGTCAGTGAGAAATGCCTTGAACTTCATCTCTTAGAATTAAGGTCTGAGATGTCCAATACAAGTAAACATCTTAGATTCTTTGGAAAAAGACAGTCCCATTGGAGCAAAAATAAGCAACGACTCTTTGTTCCAAAGTAAGTGGCAGAACATGATTATTGGAGTACACTTACGAATTTTTCTATTAAGTGAATCATATAAATATTGTACGAGAATCTAGATGTGCCAAAGTGAATATACAGAAAACTTATGCAAAAGCATTGCATGAAATCAACTCAAATTTCGGAGGCATATTCATTGTCAAGGAGAAAAATAGATTAGCTGAAAAATGTCGAACGGTCTAGCAACCGAGTTTAAACTCTGAAAATCACACAGGAAAGGGAAATAATTTTTTGCTCTATTATGGAAAATGTTTTAACTGGAAAATACTTTTGACATTTTTTTGACCAACCAACCAATGGAAAATGGGTGAAATATTCTCGTGGAAAATGTTTTATGCTGAAACTATCAAAGCCAAATGCCAAAATAGAATTGCATCCAACATTACCCGGGCCCCTGCAGAGCCCTTGACTAATTAGAACAAATAATCACTAATTCCATATGAAAAATGAGGTCATGAGAGTATGCATTTCAAACGCTAGGAAGATTAGCTAAAAACTGCTCTCGCACGAATTGATCTTGAAACAACACAAACTCCAAAGAAGAAAAAAAAAAAACAGAAATAGTAGGGAAGACTTGAACGCCAAACATTTTGTGGCATCCCAAAGGCCACATGCATTGCAGTTAAAGAGTGCTTTGAAGGTGCAAAAGGCCATAATCCTCACAATGTTAGCATACTTAATCAACATTGAGGGTGTCTTTGATGAGCATATTTCAGGTTTGGCATGATTTTCCTTTTTTATACACCGAGGGATTTGTTTGTCTTCGACGCTTCACTGAATGTTCTCATTCTTAGAGCATCTTAACCCTTACTCAATTCATTAATCAAATGTGAGCAATTTGAGCAAAAGACTCAATTGGTTTGAACCTCTCCAATGGACAAACTCAAACCTAAGCACAAAATTGAGTAAAACTTTCATTAATGGGCACAATTGTAAATTGTGAAGAGCAAAACAATCCTTCCGAAATTTGAGTCTCCTTGGTTCGGTTAAAAATTTCAGTAAAACTCATCTAATATGAGTTTGAGTCAAGGACCGGAAAAAAGTTTAGAAGGCTTTTCCTCCGAATTTGGTTCAGAGTCAATTAAAAGAGCAAGGGCTGGAAATGCTCTTACAATGTAGATAGGAGTAAAAATAAAATAAAATCATTGTTCGTTAGGTTCTGGGTACAAAGTCCATAAGATTTTTTTATCGTAACAAAACCATTTTAGAGCACTCATGTGAGAGAATGACAGTAACTGCAGTCTGCAACAGTAGCTGAAGCCCTAGCACCTCCAAAAGAGAGCTTAAAGAAAACACTTTACCCCTCAATGCAACAATTTGAACACAAAGATTAAATGGTGACCTCAATAACTACATCAATTCTCTTGGCGATCGACCCATTCCTACGATTGTCCAGGTGCCTAATCACTGTACTCCAAAAGCTGAATTACGAATACTATGCTAGAAGCTTCTGCCTATTTAGCGAACATGAGAGAGAGAGAGAGAGAGAGAGAGAGAGAGAGAGAGAGAGAGAGAGAGAGGCATACCTGTTGATTGGTCAAGGTTTAGGGTTTCAATTATTCGACTGCTTGCACTTGCAGCTTCGCAGAGAGCGCGGGAGCTGAGGGGGGAAAGGAAGGAGGGAAAAGAGCGCATATAACCGAGAGGGTCCCTTAAGTATTTCTATTTTCGCTTTCTACCTCCTCCATTTTATTTACTATTCCTATATTTTATTTCGACTTCTCTCCTTTGCTTTTGTTTATCCAATTTCTTTGGAGGTGTTTGGGAGCTTAATTTTTGAATTCTGCATTTCACATTTTTCATTCTAGTCATTTGGGATTGATGGAGGAGAATGCATCGCGCCCCATAATCAATCATCAGATTGAGTGACAGACCTACAATATGAGAATCAAGCTTGGAGGAGCTTTTGGGTTCTCGTTTTGCATTCTGTGATTACATTCAAACCAAAAGACTAGGGTACACTTTCTATTTCATCAAGGACTATGCATTGTATATGCATTATATGAAAGGACAACAAGGTCAAACAACATATCATAAAGTCTACTCTTCATTGGGAGCTATACTTTTTTTCTTTCTTAAGTATATGATCTATATTGTGAGTTATAAATTTAGAATAAAAAATCAAACCAGATTGTGATATGTGAAAGTTAGGATAATATAGGGAGAATAGATTATAAAGTTGTGTTTGGAACTTGTGGAAGAGAAGAGAAAATAAAAAAAGAGAAATAAAAAAGAAATGACAAGGAAATCTCTTTATTTCATTTGTTTGATTTTGTGAAATAGAAATGAAATATGCGCTCATTGGAGAGAGAAGAATAGAAAAAGAGCAGTTGATTTTCTCTTTCTTTTCCTTCCTCTTCCATTTCCTTTCTCCAACCAAACAAATGAGAGGAAATTTTCTTTTCCGAACTTCCAAACATAGCCTAAATTCATGAGTGTGTATGAAGAATAATGAGGAGATAGAGAAAGAGGGTAGCAGTTCTTATAGTTGCCGAAGCTGGACTTAGTTTGATTTTAAGGGCTCACGCATATTCCCTTGGTCTAGGCTTTTCCGTGTTCATGAGACTCAAACAGTAATGAGGGAAAAATTAGGTGGGAAATAAAGTAGAGTGAAGGGAAAAAATTGGGAGGGAAATAAAGTGAGGGAAAAAATAGGGGTTTTGGGTGTAATATATACGACGTTGTTTTATAATGGGGGAAAAATTTTGCTCAACGCTCCGAATACCTTAGTGCCGATGATTAAACAAACTTCTCTAGAGCTGTCGTCGACTCTCTTCCCACAGTCCTATTTGCCATGTCAAAAAATGAAGAATGAATTGCCCGTAAACTCGCGGGATAATCTTCTAAGCAATACAATAATGTATGCCAATGTTATAAAAAACAACGACATGCAAAAACGAAGGGCAACCACAATAGCTGTCACACTGCAAAAGTATATTATTCCTCTCAAGTTCTCAACCCACATGAGTTTCTGCCAAAAAATATATACCACACATTCTCAAAACTTCCCTACCAAGATTCCACTTTCAAAATTATTCTAAACTTTACATTTAGAATAGACATGTGTACTCCACTCTCTAAAGAGGAATCAAATTTAGAATCAACAGCTCACTCCATTCACATCGTGGGCGCGAGTGTGACTTCTTTTAACCATTCATAATACACGTGTTGGAAATATTAATACAACGCCCCCCATCACAACTCACTCCATTCACTCCAGTTTTTTAAGAAGTTTGAGGCTTGTACGGTTGGAGTGAGTTCCCCCGTCGCAGAAAAAAACATTAAAAAATGCCACACCAAACCCCTTCCCAATATCAAGCCAAAAATATGTTCCTCCCTTACCCACAATGCCCTTGCCCATAAGAACTTATCCTAGAACGTTTATTGTCACAAAGCCCCATTTTCTTGTAGTCATGACCCCGAACTTAACCCGAGTGATTGTTTAACAAAGTTCGAGTTGATTTGATTCGCTTCGCTTTAAGTCTTTTCAACACACTTGTATATAAAGGGAGATGGTGGTGGTCGCTTGCCGCCTTGTGTGTGAAATGATGATCGTACCATTTTTCCATTCTTTCACATTTATTCAAATTAAGGCACTTCGGCTTCTCACTTGATATGTCAGCAGATTTTGTGGTTGCCCATGTTTTAGGGCTTTTTCAATCTACACTCTGCGCATTTTCTATTCTCTTCTCACTTTTTCTGTCCAATAGCTGAATAATAAGGAAACAAGTACTCTAGAAATCTTTGTTTTTTTCTTTTATGGCCATACTCTACAATGTCCTTCATGCCCGGTATTTGTTTTTCAGTATTCTTTCTTCTTCATGAAGTTAAGACGGGCGAGTGATTTTAGGCTTTATCTCGTACCACCGCCGCTTGAAAAACTTCCACCCACCTTCCTCTCACCTACACTTCCTTACTCTATAACAATAGTCCTTTTTCATGAGAGATTTAGCTCCTTTTTCCATGATTTACGCAGTGTCATCAGGAAGAAAGGAACTATATACATTAGAAACTACCCCCCCCCCCCCCCCCTGTGTGTGTGTGAATCGGCGAGGAAGATTTTGCAGTGAATCTGAATAAATTTGAGTGCAAAACGACCTCTCAATGGCTGAGAATTGAGATTACAACCGATAATGGCAAAGGAAAAGTACAGGTGTTCACGCGATTCTGAGGAAGATATTGCGGTGTTCGCTGATAAATTTGATAAGTTCTCCAAAGAGAGGCACTTTCCCCATTTGTTTTTTCCAAAGGTTCTCTGATCAATTTGTATGTGAGAACGTTAGTAGTATTTCCGTTTTATTATGAGCATTATTTCTACTTTTTTTTGTTTGGTTGTTGTGAACAAGATAAGAAAAGGATAGATTTTACAATTTTTTATAAAATGCAGTAGTGACATTCGATGCATGTTGCCTATTTAGAGCAATAGTTCATGTGGCTTGCTTGAGAAATGGAGAACGCGGCGCTGACAACAGGAATCGTCAGGAAGAATTCGCTGATGATCTAAGAGCTCAGGTAGGTATTAACATTCATTATCAACATGATTTCTCATTTGCTACGTATATTCTTTTCACAAATGGTGATTTGTAGGTTGTGGATGAGCTTTTAAGGAGGCAGAAAGCAATGGAATCCTGAGAAATTATGTTGGTCAGCAGTTTTATTCTTCTGCTGCGATCCAGCTCTTCATCTCATGGATTATGGTGTTCTTGTTATTTAGCTTTTATTTTTTATGGTTTCCGTAGATGCCAAGTTGAACCATTTTAATGGGTTTGTTGTGCTCTTTTTGTTTTTGTTTTTAAAGGGACTTGGAGTTCTTTGGCTTTCAACATTCTCGTTGTACTCTGAAATTTTTGTACTCTCAAGTATGGTTAAGCTTCCATGTTCAGTTATTTTTGGTGATTTTTCCTGCATTTGAAATTGTCTTTCATTTGAAAATCGTGTCTTCCACAAGGTTCTAAAACCTTGTGATTAGTTGAAGAAGCTTAGCTAGACTAGAATAATAGGTTTGGATTCAGTTAAACACCTTGTTAAGGTGAGCACTTCTCGATTGTGGTTTGGTAATAAATATTGCATTTTTCTTCATTCACTACAGGTGTTCGATAAAAACCCCCCATTGATTTCTTGCTACCAGGGTCTAGAAAGCTGGTATGATTCTCTTGAATAAGTGAGTATTTTCTCATTTGCTATTTGTTCTCAAATTGTGATAAATTTGGGGGATAATGATTGAAGGGGGTGATAGTCTTTTTATTTATTTATTTTTTTGTTTGGGGAAGTTCTTACAATAAAAAATTTGGATCAAAATTCGAGTTATAAAACTATAAACTATGCATTGAATGGTGTTATCATTGAATGGTGCTATAAAACTATGCATTCATGATATTATTAGCTGATCAAAACCAAATTAGATACGAAAGTAGGCCAAATGTATATTCACTATTATTTTGGTGGTCAATTTGCCATGTACAAATCAGAAAATACTGACTTCTGAAATGGGGGATGTTGTTGTCCCTTTGGGCACAACATGCATGTTGGGCCGATCACGGCCCTCCGTGGTCGGCCACGGACGGCTCAGATCTGTTCAGCCAAGATGTGATATGAGTCCTTGATGCGTATGTTGTGCACGCTATAGTGCATATATTTACCTCTAACTTGGATGATGTTAACCTCATATTATGTTTATTTGTGCTTATTATGTGTCCTTCTATAATTTGTAGGTAAATAAAGTGTTTGTGAAAAAAAGAGAAGAAAAGGAGGAGAAATATGAAATCTGGGCTTTCTTACTTTATATGTTAAAGCTGGAAGAAAAAAGACATAAAAGTGTTGTAGCACAAGTGGTGAAGGAGCAGTTTTCTAAGCCAATGATCCCAAGTTCAAGGCTTCGTTGGAGCAAATGCTTTACCTTTTGGATAAAATCTGCATGTTCCGCGAAGCACCGAATAATTTCTCTCTAGTTGCACATAGCCGAGATGCACTGGATAATTACTCCTAGTTACACATGTGCTTGATGCGTGAGATAATTTCCCACCTGCATGAAGGAAACGTGGGTTGCTAGTTACTGCCGGCCAAATCCAATTTCGGATTGGATTTTATCAATTTGGGAAAAGTCAATTCTTGCCTTAATTGTATACATATCTGTTATTTTGTCCCAAGCGCTTCTTGAAGCCTATAAAAGGAGATGTCCTCCGAAGAGAAAGGCATTCAGTCAGTAGAGCAGTGAGCTTATAATAGAATACTCCAGTTTCTTCATTACCGTCTTTTGTCTTTCTTCCCTTTTCTCTGTTGTATCATTTCTTTCATATTATTTGAGAGCAATAACTTTATCCCGTTCAATGGATTCAAGTAAGTTTGTCTTATTTATTGCTTTAATTTTATTTACAAATATGTCAGGCTAAATTAGTTGCTAGGGTTAGGATGAAGTTACATGTTTAAATATCTATTTTTATTTATGTAACTTAACCTCTCCAAAAAAATAGCATATTATCGTTGATAAAATTCTTCTTGTTCATTTGCCTATTTTTCACCAAAAACTTTAAAATTGGATTTCCATTGTGTTTTGTTGGATTCAGTCTATGATTTGTTAAAAGCGGATATAGACTGTGTTTTGACGGATTCAGTGGATGTTTTAATTTTATACTTTTGTTTGGAAAAAGAAGGATTACTTTTATAAAGCTAAAAAAAGAGTTGTCAATATTATTTTCCACAATAAAAGAGCTTTGCCGCCAATTTATTGTGCAGAGAAGTTGGAGAGTTAAGGAGCATAAATAATATAGATGTTGCACGTGTAATGGATTATGATACCCTAGTGTTTTACTTTCGTGTTTAAATCTATCTCTTTTATTTTTAAGTTTGTCTCATCACAATCCCAAAAATTGTTGAGCTAGATTAGGAATTTTATATAAGATTAATTGAGTTATTCAACCACGTCATTGTAGTCCCTGTGGGTTCGACCTCGCTCTTGCTAAGCTATATTTCGGTACGATTCGTGCACTTGCGAGTAATTAAAATTTTCACAACACGTATGCACGTCCAATAGATGCATCATTTATTCAATGATTGTGCGTTGAGTAGAATGAAGAGACTGGAGGAACTGGTTTGCTTCCAATTTGAAGAGGCAGACCCCATACCCATGGAGGTAAACCTTGGAATGTTTTATGTTGTTAGTATATGGTATATGTAGTTGGGAGGAATTAAAATCGCATTTGACCATCGGGAAAATGCATGGCGACATATTGCTATAGTTCCTTGATTTAAGCATGGCGATATATTGTTTGTTTATGTCATTTTTTTATGAGTTCACCTGTGTAATGAAATGAATCAATGCTATAACATGCATTGATAGCAATGTCTATACGGTAAAAAAGTTTCCTACTTCATCTGATCAAAATTCTATCGCTAAGCACGCGGCAACGTGCAACGCATGTCGCCTTATACTAGTTTTAAAACTACGAGCATAGCTCAAAATGGTCGTTTCTAGTGATTTACAAGAGTGAAATTTGAAGTCCGAATTAATGAAACAACATTAACATCGGCTGGAACAAAACATACTAGCTTATCGTCCTAAAAAATTACTCACGTGTACCCTTCTTGAACATATAGATACAAACATCCAAACACGCGGAGCAAAACGCAAATGGGAACGAATGATGAGAAGAAGCGACGTGTATGCCAACCTCTCATAAATCGAAGCGGTACCACTCTGATACCATGAAAGATCACCAAAGGCAAGACATGGCACAACTTGGGGTTATCATCAGGCAATTGCTGGAAAAATGGCTCGACGGGTGCTTTTCACCGGGTAATTGCTGGAAAAATGGCTTGAGAGGTGCTTTTCACCAGGCAATCGCTGGAAACCTGACAGGGCATGACATGTCACACGCTTGTTACTGGCTAGGCAAGACATGGTCTGACGGGGTTTTGTCACCGGGCAATCGTTGGTAAAATGGCAATGGACCCCACAATGAATATGTACAGATGTTATAAGTCTACGGTTACCCAAGATCTTCTGCAAGATGAACCTTGTTCAATATCTCATCCAATGCCTGTAATGCAAACTTGTAGCAATCTTGAGATTTCCTCCCTTGCTCCACAACCTGCACACCACGTTTGTACAAATGATCATACATGTGAACTGGGTTATTTATATCTATAATATTGCATCCATGATCAAGAACATAATTCCGCTGGATGTCCTTTCTCCACCGCGGAAGAATGTACTGAGGTGGGATCTCCTGCATGCCATTCTGGTTTAGAATGCTTAACGCATGCCTACATAAGTACCCTTGAAAGTTGAATAAACCACACACACAAAGCACCTCTCCTTCGGATGCATTGTACATAACCTCATAATCTCTCGTCTCCCTCCTATTTTCTGCAACTTCAGCATGTTCTTTGACTATGTACGTATTGATTGAACCGTCAACGCTTACTTGCCTACTGAAGCACGAGCACATCCCCTCAACTTCACTCTGGAACTTCTTAAATATGTTGTTTGTGAACAGTTTCGAGAGCTGCAACTCAAAATAAAATCTTGATTTCAAAGCAGGACTTGAACTTCTTGACTCCAAATCAGACAAGGCTTCATCTTGATGATATTTCTGTGAAACTTGATTGTACTCGCAGAGAAAATCTTTCAGAGGAGTACATTTGTGCAAAAATCCCTTGAAGAATGAAGTCATGACCTCACTTGGTCTAACTGGCAACATTCCAGCCAAAAATGTCTCCTTCAAATATACTGGCACCCACCTTTTACGATCTTCATATAACATCTGGAGCCATTCATTATCCCTTAGTCCATACCGCTGCATCATATCCTCCCAAGCTGCTTCGAACTCATCCGCCCTCAAAGTCTTGTAAACTGCTCTAGTCAAAGCCATCTTAATTGCATCATACTCGTGCAAACCTCCCAGTTTCTCAGGAACCTTTTCCAGAATACGTGATAGACAAAGACATAGGGAAGCTCTCGGAAAAACATCCGAAAGAGCAGCTTGCATTGATTCGCATAGGTCAGTAATGATAGCCGAAGGTGGGCGTCCTAATACATATGTAAGCCAAGCCCTAAACAACCATGTAAACGACTCTACAGTCTCGCCTGAAAGTAAGCCACAACCCAAAAGCACAGGGTGTCCATGGTGATTTACTCCAGTAAATACCACCAGTGGAACTTCATACTTTTCTGTCAAACATGTAGTGTCAATCGCAACTACGTCACCGAAATAACCATACGCAACCCTACACCTTGAATCAGCCCAAAACACATTCCGCAGATATCCTTTTTCATTGAAATCCATTACATAAAAGAAGTTTGGACTCATCAATTGCAAATGACAGAAGGAATCGTAAATAGCTTGTGCATCTCCTTGTTTAGGCTTCAATTGGTTGGATTGATCAACACTAATCCCGAATTCTCCATCATCAGAGTACACGTTTCCATTATCCTCTGCATCAACGAGAACTGTTCGAAACAACCTAACTTTTTGAACTTCTTCCGTGCTAGTATCAAGTGGTGGTGGTCTTTTTGTTCCAAGTTTTCCAACTCCCATGGTTTTATGGGATTTATAGAACTTTCCACTAGCCGGACTAATCAGGTGGTTGTGCTCTAGCACAACTTCGATAATCCTCCACCTTTTGTTATCCATCAACCTGAACTTCACCATTGCTGGACAGCCAGTTCTTGTTTCTGGTCTTGGCCGGTTCGCCTCCCTTTTCTTTTTGAAACCTGCACTGCTGCAGCTTAACTTTCCTCTGTACCGTTCTTTACTCTTTCTGTACCATGTATTGCTTACTCTGACTCCAAATCCTTGGTCCTTAGCATAACAATTGTAGAAGCAATAAACGTCATCATAGGATTCAAATTCCATCCCCACAGCAGGAGGAAGAGGGTTTTCTCCTTGAATTACCCCAGTTTGACCAATGTAATCTGCCATCCCACAGTCCCCTTCAATCTCGAATTCATCAGCTTCACCATCGTATGCAGGTTCGCTGTTGAGAGAAACTTCATCCATCTAAAAAGCAATAGAAACCAAAAAAAAAAAGGTGGGAAAACTTGTTAGCATACTCCTAACAAAACAAAGGCTTCAAATGGAGACCACCATTATAATAAGAATCAACTTTTGTGTGCCAAAGTATTATGAGCTACAGTTTCAAGTTTTGCTTAAAAAACTTAAATGTTACGGCCCGATGTGTTTACTTCTCACTATGGAAACTCGTGTTAGATTATAGAAGTATAACAGCAGCGTTATCTAGCTGGAATAACAGTACATCAGCTGCACACGTCATACATGCCCAAGATAATCTTGAACGCGGAAAGATTGTCATAAAGTTTTAGCAGATGTGGAGAGACTGGGCCCACGGAACTGAAGAGATTGAATATGGTCACAATAACATAACAAACAAATTCACAGCAAAAGCACATATTAATATATTATGGATCCTTGTTAGAGTTCCTTTTTGTGTGGCCTGAGGGAAATCGTTACGAATGTTCAGCTATGGTCTATGTAGCATGGACAAGAACACGGATACAGACACGGACACGAATACAGACACGTGACACAGAATTTTTAAAAAAGAGACGGACACAGCAGGGGACACGGCAAAAATAAATAAAATTAATTACTCTATGCCAATGAAATATAGTTATATGTATAAACATGAAGCTCCAATATATATAAACAACTAAACAAGCATCATATATACATCATATTATACTTTTAACCCCAAGTATTTGAAAGGATAGACATTTACCCCTCAAAAAATTTTAAAAATTGCATATTTAACCCATACCGTGTCCCAGCCGTGTCCCCCGCGTGTCCCCTTAAAAAATTAATTAAATTTATTGGACACGCCATACGTATTGAGCCGTGTCCCCGTGTCGGACACAGGGACACTACAGCCTCTAGGAGTGTCGGTGCTACATAGGCTATGGTACTAAAGATGGGCTATAAGTTTGATTGAAGGGTTTAATCAGAGATCCTGGATATTTTTCTCCTTCCTTGAAATAAGACTATAAGAGTACTAAAACAGAATGAAGCCATAATATCATGGCAATAGATGCATATAAATTCTCACAAATTGACATTCATTCCATATCAACCAAGTACTTGTAGATGGTTGCGTGTTTTAAAAACCTCGCCTGAATTGCTGATTAGGAATCACAGCAGCAAACAAATTCCACCCATCACTAAGCTAGTAAGCTTTTTTTTCGCTCCTCTTTTCTTGCTATGTCTTCTAGGAACCTCGGTCTCAGAGTGGTAATCAGCATGGGCTGCAAACGACTAAACCATCTAACCGACACTCTCCCATAATCCCATTCTACCATGCAAACTCATGATAACTTATCATGAGTAACTCTAACTTCTCATGGTCTTCTTGTAAATTCATTAGTAGTTCTGTACAGTGTTGTCTTGCCCTGCCAATCATATATCTACGGATTCTAAACAGTCTTTAGGTAGCATGTACACTAAAGGTAGACGAAGCTCAGCACCTGGTATCCGCATGTGAGAAGAATTTGAAAAAAACTCTTAATTGTCCAATCAAAGTTTCAAACTTCGAAGCTTTACTAATCGACTTTTTCTCTTTTTGTAATACAGCAAGTTCAAACTTGCCAAGATATGAAAGTCATACTGCATGTACCATTCTTTCTTCTTAAGATGCTGTTGTTTTCCATAAAAGCATGAAAAAAAAGAAAAAAAAAAACATAACCAACACATTAGGTGTCAACTTTCCTATTTTCGTGAAACAAAATTACCCATACAAACACAAATCAAACAAGTTATTCAAGACCTTAAGTCACATAATGTGCTTGCTTCAGCGGGAGTGCAAGCATAAAAGCTTCTTTAAAAAACATTCCAAACTACTAACATTCAAGAGAGTGAGGATTGAGAGCGCGAGCGAAAGTTCCGACTGAAGAATTATATTAAGTTCAAGACTACTGTGATTGATGTCCATTATGAAAGCTGAGAATAACCATATCAAATAACAAACCTGAACGGCTGAGAGAAGCTCCTCAAAAGGAGAATCAACACGAACATGAAAATCAGAGATAAACGCTAAATTTAAGGGATTAAACTTAGCTCATATGCCCAAATTTAGGCTATTTGAACCACACATATAAATTGAGTAGTATATAACGATTATACGTATATAACAATTGATTAGTCAAAAGAAAAAACGGGATTATTACCTTTTCAAGGAAAGGAAGAGGTGAAACTATTGGGTGATTGATATGAATTTGAACGGCGATCTTGCCGGAGGGTCGTCGGGAGAGAAAACGTAGTGGCGGAAATGCCCGCGTAGCTACGGAGTGTACAGAAAGCCCTATACCTCCTATGGTTTATTTAGCAATATAATATCGATTTTAGGCCCTGACTCATCCTTTTTTAACGGTAAGTCTAGGGGTACAGAACGCACTCGGGGATCCACTTGTGGGTTCCACACGAGTAATCCGAATCGTTCATTCATCTTAAAACATTTTTTCGAGTTGTCCCGCGAAAAATCAGCTCAATCCACCATGCATAAGTAATTGATCCAAACTTCACTTGTTTAGTGGGGTTCACTACCCCTAGTCGGGTCCTTTTTTTAATCCATATTTCTGTAAAAATTTGCATAAGAAGCTTCATTTTGGTTATGATTATGATGGTGTCATTCTTTTTCTTACTTTTTTTTTAATTTTTAAATTCTACTCACCGCTACGTGGTGTCCCAGAGTCTTTTACTACCACACATTGATGTAGGGTTTATGACAAAGTGTATTAGTCCTATACCAATGTGTGATAAAGAAAAGCTTTGAAAAACCACATGGCAGTAGGCGAAGGGAACTTTAATGTTTTCTTTTAATGTTTTCTTCCCAAATTTGGGTCGAAATAGCACATTAGTTAACAATAAGAAAGTGAAAAGAGGTGGTGAGTAAAAACTAAAAAGAGTAAGGATTTGGATCTCCCATCTTTTGGATAAGAAAAATGTAAAACTCAAAATGGGTAAACAAAAGGGTATGCAATTGGAGATGTATTTTTAATGGTTTTACTCTTATTTGAGGTTTGGGTAAAAAAATGGCAAGAATTAGAGATGCTCTTGTGTGTTTTGTGGTCATGCCACTAAAAAAAATCACTCATTAACAGGATTGTAAACAAGCTGAACTTTAAGGTATTCGAGCTCGGTTAGTTCAAATCTAATCTTCCATTTATGTGCTGTGCTCAGTGTTATAAAAACTTGACTCCGTAAAATACAGACAACGAAATCTTGCACTATACATAAGCACATTGAAGACTTTATCACAAGATTTTACACCTCAAAAATGACTGCTAAAAGCTATACATGTTTGTCTGCAACAAGACGAACTTTATTCAAAGACTCCTTGAACGCTTGCCAAGCAACCGTGTAATGATCTTGCGATGTCACGCCTTCCTCGACAACTTGCATCGCTTGTCGATACAAGTGATCGAACCACTGAACCGGGTTTGAAATATCGATGGTATTGGACCCAATATCCGGTATGTACATCCGCTTGAAATCCTTCCTCCACCGTGACAGAATATACTGAACTGGAATTTCCTCCACAGCATTGTAGTTCAGAACACACAATGCATGTCGACACAGATAGCCTTTGAAGTTGAAACAACTGCAAATGCATCGAACTTCCATTCCTGCTTTATCGTACATTACTTCAAAATTCCTTACCCCTCTCATACAGCCATCGTCCTCCCGTTCCTTGACAATGTACGTGATGATTGGCCCGTTAGCGTGAACTTGTGTTACGCTTAAACAAGAAGCCATCATCTCCACCTCCTCTTGAAACTTCAAGAATAATTCTTTAGTGTACAGTTCTGAGATCTGTAACTCATATGGACAACTAGTTTTTAGCGTGGGACTTGATTCTTTCGACTCGAAATCGTCAAGGGTTTCCTTAAGACATTTTTTTTGTACAACTAATTCGTACATGTCAAAAAACTCTTTCAAGGTGGTTTGTCTATGGACGTACCCATCAAAAAATGGGATCATGGACTCACCCAGTTGAGAACTGAACATTCCTGCAAAAAAGGTGTCTTTTGAGTAAACGGGAGCCCACCGCTCTCGATCTTCATATAAAGTTCGAAGCCATTCATGGTCCCTGATCCCAAAACGTTGGAATATATCCTCCCAGGCTATTTCAAATTCATCCACTTTTACACAGCTGTAAACTGTTCTACTCAATACTGTCCGAAAAACCTCAGATTCCTGTAATTCTCCTAAGTTATCGAAAATACTTTGCATGACAAGAGACAAACACAGCCGATGGTGAGCCCTAGGAAAAACCTCTGCGATAGCAGTTTGCAATTCCTTACACTGGTTTGTGACGATGGTTTGAGGAGGACGTCCCAACATACAAGTTAACCATGCCCTCAATAGCCAAATATATGTTTCTAGGGTTTCATCCGCGAGTAGACCACAGCCAAGCAAAATGGACCGCCCGTGGTGATTTACTCCGATTAATGCCAGAAGCGGAATATCGTATCCATTTGACAAGCATGTTGTGTCCAGTACAACCACATCGCCGAAATAACCATATGCAGCCCTCGACCTAGAATCAATCCAAAAAACATTCCGCAAATGGCCCTCATCGTTGAGATCCATCACATAAAAAAAATTAGGGTTAGTCAGCTGCACACGGCAAAAGTAATTGTACATGACTTGAACATCTCCTTTTTTAAGCTTCAAGCGCTTCGACTGATCAACTTGGTTACTCGTCTCTCTTTCACTTGAGCTTCCATAACCCACAGTATCTGCAACTGGTGTTCTATACAACTTGATAGTTCTCACTTCCACCTCAGGGGGCTCCAATTTTCTTTTCACCCCGGCATCCATCTTCTTGTGGGACTTGGAGTTTTGTGCCCTTTCAGGATCGAATAGATGGTTGTGTTCAAGCTTGATTTCATCCACCCTCCATCTGTTGGATTCCACCAACCTCAATCTTATCATTGCAAGACACCCTGTTCTAGTTTCCTTCCTTCGACTGCTGGCTTCTTTTACTGTCTTGAAACCCTCACAATTGCAACAGAGTACTGCACCACGCTTCTCTTTGCTGTTGCGTTTTGTCCATGAAGATTTAACCCTAATGCCAAACCCCAGCTCCTTGGCATAGCAATTATAATAATGATAGGCGTCGTCATATGACTCAAACTCCATTCCCGCACCTGGTGGAGGATAGCCCTTTCCTTGGGATACACCATTTTGATCATCGATTGTTATTGTGCCACAATCTCTGCCATTCTCTTGGTAACTTATGTCGAGCACTTGATCACTGTTGTTTGCATTGTGGTTGCTATCAATTTCAAGCACTTGCCTGTGGTTTTCCTCATCGTTGCTTCCAAACTCAAGCACTTGCTCACTATAGTTTCCAAGGTCATTGCTTTCAAACCCAAGAACTTGCTCAGCCGTATCATCAAAGTCGGTGCTTTCAATCCCAAAACCTTGTTCACCGTCAATTTCATGCTCACTGCTCTCTTCCTCAAGCAGTTGGTCGCTGTCTTCAGAACCTTCTGCAATCTGGAGTGAGAAACAAACCGCCAAATGTTAGATTATCCATTTTTCAGGCAAATGAAAACAAGCCACCAAATCCTCACTGCTAGTGATTAACGAAATCAATAAAATCGAACACAACTAGCGACCGACAATATGATTAGCGAATGCTAACAACCAACTAGCAAATTACACAAACAAGAAACGGAAATGTAGCAGTTTGGCTTGACAATGAACTTCCGGATTCGATTTTGACGATAGGGTGAATGGGTGACTTTGACAATGAATTGATAAAAGGCACAGAAGTGTATTGATCTGGTTACCAACATATATTAAACTAGTACGCGTCACATTGCCGGTTGCCCACAATGCACCACATGAGATCTTCTGTTACCATTTATTTTGTAATCCCCAGAAGTATTTTCTCAATTGAGTAAACTACTTATTATTGCAATCAACCAACTGGAAGATACGTGTCCAAAACAAGTTATACGGTAATGCTCTAGTAGTTTGGAGTGTTCCCGGAATGTCCAAACCAAAAACGTTAAGAAAAAAACAAGACACTTCATATGTGAGAACGGATACGCGTTTGGAGAGTGTTGGTGTCTACGAGGACTTCGACGAAGTGTCCGTGCTACATAACTGGCACCTAATTTCCACATTATCATAAAATTGTTTATCAGATCCCTACAACCTAATCAGTTCATTGTAGTGGAAATGCATCCATCATACTGTCAATCTATTACTCCTTCAAACTTCCAGTCATCTGAGAAACCATACGAAGTGACAAACAAGATTAACAACTCAGCTCAAACGGTCACAGATTAAACGAATGTAACAACGAAAAGAGAAAAATACAACCTTTGACTTAAAAAATAAACCCTAGCCAGCAGAGGCTGTAGAGGACTGATAATCTCAAACAGATAGTACAGAACGCAGAAGAAGGCGGCGAAATCAGGAATAGAATTGAGAAGACTTACGGCGATATCGAGATCTTGGCTCGGAGATAAGTCGACGGCGGTCAGAGAAAACCCGCTATCGCCGATCATGGTCGTGCAGGCCCTTGCAGGGTGTTGTGTCAAAGCCTGAGAGGTTAGTTTTACCCTGCTACTCCTTTGCCTTATTGCAAATTTGGTCCCTGGGGTTATAGGAATTTGAAAACAGTGGTATGGAAGTTTTTATTGTCAGTTGAGTTTTCCGTTTTTAGCACAAATTGCTAAAAGTCAATTTTCTATAAAAATGCTAAAAGCAAATCTGTTTCCAATTAGCTAAAAAGCTAAGTCGCTAAAAGTTTTTCTCTCACATACACTTCCTGCTAAAAGCAAGCACCTCGGTGCTTTTAACAAATGGGAGTTTGGGGTGCTAAAAACTTTTGATATTGACAAACGAGAAACTACCCGTAGCCCAATGTCCAAATCACATGAAGATAATTGTTGTTTTTTTTTTTGGGGTAAATGAAGTTTAGGTATTGTTTAAAATGTTTGAAACAGGAAGAGAAAATACATTTATATAGAGAAAGTACTAATTATTTTCATTTCTTTGGTTTTTGCACAGAGAAGAAATAAAAGTTGATTTTTTATTTTTTATTTTTATTTTTATTTTTTATTTTTGTATCAACCCTTTAGACTTTAATTGAACCCACCAATATATTTCAAAAAAAATTAAAAATTGATCCCACAAACAGAATGGAATTTATTATCCAAATTATATATATATTTGATGCTTCGGATGAAAACATCTCAAATTGTTAAGGCTCTGTTTGGAAGTTAGGAAAAAAAGAAAAGGAAATAAATTAAGTAAGAATGAAATTGGACGGAAATTGAGTAGAAATTGGAAGGAAAGTTAAATCGCAATTTGAAATTTTCTTCACTTTTTTAAGAAGCAAAGAGGGAGAAATTTTCTTAAGTTTTTTCTTTTTTTCCACTTCTTTCCACAAGTTTTAAAGAGAGACCGCATCTCAAATAACGTAACTTGAGAGCAAAAGTTATAAAGTAAAGTGTTTTCTTACTGTAAGAATGCTTTTTAGTCTTTACTGATAAGAATTCCATCATAAGACACTTTTATTATCCGTCTATTGGGCGTATGGTAGAATAACAGATAATAAAAACAAATGATCCTAACCGAAAACAATGATACTCGTAGCAAATACTGTGCAACTATCAGTTGAGTGGTGTTCGTTACATTTGAAAAGGAATGGCTCGGGCTCTTCTCTCTCCTCCTCCTCTCAACCTCCCACCCTCCTCCTCTTCATCAACCACTCACCTTACCATCAACACCGCCACCACCACCACCGGCCGCATATACTGGAGGACAAGGAGAAGACCAACCAGCTTCGTCATTGCCAAAGCATCGGAGAAAAACGACGCGAAAAGCGGAGACAAGACGCCGGAGTTCAATCCTTTCGGCTTCGTCACCGACAATCCCTCGAGTCGAAGCTCCATTCAGCTTCCCGCGAGCCCCGCAGAGGACGGCAACGTCGGCCAAATGCTCTATGTAAGTCATTTCGCATTTCAATTTTGTTGTTGGTGTTCCAGCTCAGTTTCTATGCTGAAGATATTAAAGTGAATTTAGGTTAACGTAAGCTTTGATATTCGAATGGTAGTGAGTCTAGTGACATGACATCGTTAGGTTTTCGGACTCCTAAAATTTGCCCGTTTAGGCCTGGACTAGGCGTTTGCTTGTCACGTTCGAAACGGCACTGGCAGAGCCATGATTTGAACCTCGGGTTGTACTTGCACCCAAAAAGACCAATATACTCCCACCATTCCAAAAAGAAAAAGTCTGATCCGTCACACAAGAACTTAAAAAGAATGTGTTTCTGTTCGAACAAAGTTAAACTTTTTTTCAAACAGTCCTTCTATTGTTCGCCCAGTAGGAAAACTCTTCCATGGAAGGCGTTTTCACCTTTTACACTTATTAATTATTATTAAAGGCTCTGACACAGAAAAAAGTTAACTCTTTCACGGTAGAGTTTTCACTTTTTGCACTTATTAAAAGGCTCTGACATAGAAAAAATTAACTCTTCCACGGAAGAGTTTTCACTTTTTACACTTTTAAAGGCTCTAACATAGAAGAAGTTAACTCTTCCAAGGAAGAGTTTTCCTTACTGTCCGCCCATTGGGCTAACGGTAGAATTCTCCGTTTTCAAAAAATATATACAACTCGATGATATCTACTATCTAGTATATTGGGAAAAAAAATTGAAATTTTTTTCACCAAAATGCATTTTTTTCAGTTCTCAATTTGCAAACAAGACAATCTTTTTGGGATAGAGAATGGTATCTGGGTACTACTCCTTTCACCATATAGTAAATCCAGGACTAATTGCAGCGAAAAATTTATGTTTGTCAACATTGATTGAAATGCAGTTGCTATAAATTCAGTATAAAGAATTATTCTTGAGGGTTGTAAAATTGAGAAGTAATCCAAGTCAGTTAAGGCTTCAGTGGTTGTAACTTTGAGATGCCATAGTTTATGTCAAGCAGCTGACATCAAATGTGGTTATAGTTTGTATTTGCAACTATATTTAGTTTAGTGTGATTCATGAGTTAGAGAATGGTATCTGGATACTTTCACCATATTACCCTACGATTTTGACTTCTATGGTTTTGAATTCTAGAGGATAGAAGACAAAGGAAAGGATTTCGGCTCTTACATCAAATCTGGGGGTTTTAGATGGTTTGTGAGAGAAACAGGTAAACTTCTCACTGCCAACACTATTTACTTCCCTGGGAGTATTTTTGACAATCATAGTTTTGACCTGCAGGATCACGTGAGAGCAGCCGTGGAACCATTATTTTCCTTCGTGGAGCTCCAACCCAATCTTACAGCTATCGAGTTGTTATGTCTCAGGTGCTTTGCCAATTTTGGTTATGGCGGTTCATAATTTACGTCTTTACGATTGTAGAAATGGCATGACCATGGTGCTGCAGGAGAATTGATAATTTATGTTTTCCACGTTTTTTCCTGTTCTAGTCACCAGTAATTCGGCCTCATACTTACGTTAGCAGCAATACCCATCTGGGGTGAATTTGAAATTGCATTCATAAGAAATCTACTCAAATAAGGAATTAATTTATAGCTTCTTGAATTAGTAGTCATGAATTCAATGGCGTGAACGGTCCAGGACTATGAATTAAATGCTAAATGAGTATGCCTTGACGCTGTTTACTTTTTCTTATGATGATTTACCGACGTTGTTGTCTCTTCGGGGATTCTTAGAATTGGGATAGTGAAATCAAATTTCATTCTATCACCAGATGGCAGATGCTGGATTCCACTGCTTTGCACCTGATTGGATAGGCTTTGGTTTCACTGACAAGCCACAGCCAGGATACGGGTTTGACTATACTGGTTCGTGATTTCCTGCAGATTATGGTACCTAAATGCTGTTGGGGGATTGAATAAGGCATGATTTGTCAAATTTCAACGTTTTTTCTGTACAGAAAAGGAGTTCCATGCAGAATTTGATAAGTTACTAGTAGCGCTGGAGGTCAAATCTCCTTTTTTCCTGGTAGTTCAGGTTAGAGCAAATTCGGATGAACTGATAACTTATCAGTAGTTACTATCGATGATATATATCTGAAATCAATATCCTGGTCATGCTACAATTTCTATTACTGCATCTGAAAGCATCCCATGTTTGGAATTGGATATCGTTCATATAATAGTTCCAACTTCCAATGAGTAAATCACTTGTGAAAGTGTGCTAACAGTCAATAACCAAATAATTTTTAACTTCCACATTCTTCATGCAGGGATTTCTTGTAGGTTCTTATGGGTTAACATGGGCCTTGAAAAATCCTAGTAAAATAACAAAGCTTGCAATTTTTAACAGTCCATTGACAGTTTCATCTCCAATTCCCGGACTGTTTCAACAACTCAGGTTCATTTTTATAACCTTCTGCTTGCTCTTTAATAAATTAGATTCAATGAACCATTAGGAGTAAGCTTATAATACTATGATTGTAGGAGTTTCTCCTTTACAAGTCAGTCGTATGCATAACTTGAAATTATACTGCTTCTGTCACCTTGCTATGGTTCTATTCTTTTTCCTGCTTTGACCTCTGCTATTTTCCATTCTGTTTTAACATGTTCTCGCTCTTTTCTTTTTCCAGGAAAATTAAAGTATCTCTCTCTCTCTCTCTCTCTCTCTCTCTCTCTCTCTCTCTCTCTCTCTCTCTCTCTCTCTCTCTCTAATGTATCACTGGGCAGAAATTTTTTTGGATTGGTAAAAGTCAGTATTGTTAGAATAATTAAATTAGCACCTTGGAAGAGGAGTTGAACCCCTAACGTCCTTTCTCCTAGAATAATTAAAAGTGCACTCCTAATGCCGTTGGGCCAAAGGCCTCTTGGATCGTTGGACACAGATTTACTGATCTGTTTTTCCCGGAAAGAGGTCCACTTCGAGATGAAGAGTCAAACTTCAGTAATTCAGGTAAGATTCTTAAACGGCAGTTTCATTAAATCATCAACTTATAACAAGCACCAAAATCCTCTCGGATATCAGGTTGCCTGATATGAATGCGTCAATTTGGTGTGTTGTCATGCATGAAAATCAAGATCTCTGTATCTAGGTTGTGCAACTGGTGGGGATCAAGAGAAGGAATGTGGATGTAATTAGGTGCAAGAGATTAAATAAGTCGGTATTTTTAGGTAGTGTGGGTCAGCAGTTGGCCCTTGAGAATGTACTTCATGCATCTCATAGGGGTGATCTGGTAAAGAATTTGTGAGTCTTTACGTAGCAGTGATATGTTTCTCTCATATGAATCGCTCACGAAGATCCAGCCATACTTCTCTAGCAGTTTCAGCATAGAGAATACTTCCACTGATTGCAGTTTCCACGGAGTTGAGAATCCATGAACTGACTAGATCGTTGCATCTTTCCCATTGACACAACTTGTTGGAATCCTTGGGCATTTCGATTGATCCATCGACGAAACCCAACTTGTTCTTTGCGCGAAGTGCCATGGTCATTGCACGAATCCACGTTCCATAGTTTTCTCCTGAGAGAAGAGGAGAAACTAAAACAGCAGTGGGACTGTCAGAATGAGGAATGAAGAATGGATCAGTGATTGATTCCAAGACATCATTTGAATTGGAACCCTTTTCAATTTCTCTTTCTGACATGGTTTCAAAGAGTTGGATCTATCACCGCTCTGATACCATGACAAGAAAGCAATTGAGAGAAACCATTTTCCCATTCTTTTCTTCTCATTCCTTTCTTATCAGATACTTTCCATGAACTGAAAATTCTACATCTCCATGCACTTTTCTTTTACTTTCTCTCCAATTTCACGTTGCCTTGGCCCCTACATGTCCTTTGCTGTCTGTATCTTCATGTCATATGTAACAATGTAAATGAGTTCCATCCTCTTGTTATATAAACATCCATTTGACGTGGTAATACGTGAGATTATGGTGCATAGTTCCATTCGAATCCCTGTTTGAAGGATGAATGGTACCTTTATTTTTTCCATCTAAAGTTGTAATTTTCTTGATAAGTTTGGTTTCACCTGGTACTTCATATTTGCCGAATCTCTCGAGTAGTGTCATTTTGGATGAGATATAATCATTTAGTTTTTGGCATTGGTAGACCGATGCAGCTTCATTATCTTACAGAACATTTACTCATATTATTGTGTTTAAAAATTGTTCTTTTTACTACCTTAAGTGATGAAATTGAATAGAATGTACGAGTGATTGGCATGCTTGGCACGGCACTTTATTTTCTTACCAACTTAACTTATCAAGAGCATTGAAGTGGTGTTTGCTTGGACTAATCATTTCTTTGATTTTTTTCCCAGAATTCCTCTCTTTGGTGAATTTACATGCCAGAATGCAATAATTGCTGAGCGCTTTATTGAAGCAGGTAGCCCGTACGTATCTAAAAATGCTTTTTGACTTTGTGAAAGTTGTTACAAGTTCTAATTTTCCTTCTGATATATGTACAATATCCTTCCTCCGTTTCTACTGTTATGAATAACCCTTTGTTGTACGTTATCCCAAATTCCCAACTTACTAAAGAACAAGAAAAAATTTCCTGAATTGTGCTTAAGCAAGGTTTATGATAACAACTGGCAATTGGTTTTAATGTGCACCGAATTGTACTTAAGCAACGTTTATGTCTTGGGAATATTATGCTACTACCTTTGTGGTAACAAATGGCGTTTTGTATTGTGAATTTGTAAATATCATGATAAATATCTGCCGTTTGTTGTTATTGAAGAGAAGAATTTATGGTGAGGCGTTTCAATGTTGCTCAGATATTAACTACTGCTTTCAAGCTGCGAATATTTGCGCTTCTCCTGATTATTGCCTTCAGTACTATTTCTTAGGCTCTGTGTCATGCAAAGAAAAATCATACTACAAGCCTTCAGAAAGATGTGTCAAATACCTTGTGTAGCATTTGGTAAATATTTACAAACCATGTTAATTTGCTTCTCGTGTATGGAAAAATGAAATATGAAAACAACGCCAATGTCATTTGTTTGCATAATCTGTAGAAAATATGTACTCTAGATACTTATGTCAATCTAACAACATGATTACTCTCCTAACAGTTATGTCCTGAAGATGGAGAAGGCTGATGTGTATCGCTTACCATATTTGTCAAGTGGGGGGCCAGGATTTGGTTTGTAGCTCTATCATAACACTTTAATGATACATGGCACATGATACATAGTTTTGTCTGCATGTATCTGTAAGTTTCTGCCATTAACTATGAATGATATTAACAGAGAAACTGAATTTGGGTTTTGGGTTAATGAACTCATCTTAAAAATATATCCATTTGATAATGTATTCTATTTGTCTAGCACTTCCTTTTTCAACCATTGCTCATCGAAATCTAATTGCGCCATTTTTTGAATAATCGCTGAGTAATTTATCTTGGCTCTGATGACCATTTGGTGATTCCATAAAATATTGGCGCGTGACAATGGATTATTGCACATCTAGTGCCCACAAATAACAGTATAACAAATAACTGTGATACATCGATAATCCATGTGCTTTTGAAGCTATTAAAGGGAAGTTCCTTGACTAGCTCAGCTGGTATGGACTTGTAAAATTAGCTAGAAGTGACATTAATTGCTCGAAGAAAATTTTGTCTGTTCATTTTTTCCGAAGAAAATATATATATTTTTTCCTGGATGGAACATCCATTGCATTTCCTTAAGCTCGTGATCTTGCTTTTTTTACTGCATTATTCATCGTAAAATGTTTTTTTGCTAGATTCACATTACCTGTAATTTCCAAATAGAGAAGTTGATGATTAGTTGGCATGGAAAAACCAATAATGCACTCTACCCACAAAACTTTGTTGAATTCTGCTTAATTCTTCTTGAATGTAAGCCCTATTTTTGTCATGACTCATGAGGTTAGTTGTTGCTCATAGACATGGTGAGAATGTTTTGTGGGGGTTGGGGAGTTAACAAGGAGAAGGGAAAAAATGTGTCACCATGAGGGGCTATTTTGATTAAAGGAGATAATTGTCTTTTATATTGTCAAGCTACAAAAACTTCTGTTTTTGTATGTCGTTGCACGAAATGGCTGATAAGTTGTGTGAACTACACTAGAGAATTTAGATGCCTGTTAAAAGGTTCATTATTCTATCTTATTATTGTTAAAAGTCATCATCCATTGGAAAGGACATATAGCAGATTTTTGAACTCATTGTATTTTTGGAAGGAGAGTGAAAAGAGGCATAAAATTAAACGTGCTTCTTGTGTTTCACTTTGTTAGTTCGCTGAATGATCATATAAACAATACTGCATGTTAAAAATCAATTTGCATCTTTCCGGCTAAATTTTTTCAAAGATTTGAACCATACAGAGATGGTTTTTTAGTGAGATAACTACATTCTTCCAGTTCGTAGTTAGCAGTCAAGTTGCTAATGTATGGATACCGATGACTTTAAGCATAAGCAAGCGAGTTAAAAATCTTATTTTCAACAGTGTGATGTTTCAGCTCTGCTTGAAGCTGCAAGAAAAGCCAACTTCAGAGGTCTCTCAAGCCAAATAGCAGATGGTTTTGGATCCGGAAGGTATGAAATTACGAGCAACCAAGATTTTGTTGTGCATACCAAGGTGTGTATAATGCTTTTGTTGTAAAATGTACTGTTTTCTTTGTTGATTTGAAGCAAGCAAGACAGATGCTGCCATGTTCACATGGCACTACCATTCTTGAGCAAAACACTCTATGAACCAACGTATTACATGTTAGGACATCAATAAATAAACAAAAAGAATAATTTCCCTGAGGCAATTTTTATTGGTGTTAACATTAATGGCATTCAAGTTCGATGAAACTGAAGAAAAAGAGTTTTGTCAGTTTTTGCTTAACTTCAAGGGAGAAGTGGACCACAAAGTTTCTGTTTTTCCTTCTTTGGTTGATTTATTGTGGCTACCAGTGGATGAAGCACAACACTGCTGATTATGGCCTCTAGTGCAAGCATTAGAGCATTATTTCTGTCCATTAAGGTCAAAGATGGTACGAGCAGTTAAACGTGGGAGCGCCAGCAATCATAACTGAACTTAAATGGTCTGTCAACATTCAACCTGTAAGTCATCATATCCATGTGTACTAAAAATTTGGGCACATGGGTTGTCACAACCATTTACCCTTTGCAACATTCTAGTCAATAGGATCCATTATCCATGTTACCTTGGAGATTATAGTTTTAACAGTTTTGTAGTGTAAACAACACTTGGACGAAAACTTGATGCAGGTAAACCTGCATTCTTCTTCTGTTCTTGGATTGGTAAAAATTGATTCTTCATATCAGCTGGGTTAAGTTATCTATCTTACCTTGGTGATTATAGTTATCTGTTTTCTTCTGTAAACAACACTTATGCAAGCTACCCGCGATGCTTAAAGAAATTTATGCTGCTAACCCTACATTTTTCTTCTGTTCTTGGATTGTGGAAAATTGGCTTCTTCACATCAGCTGGGATAAGCCCATATTAGTTGCCTGGGGAATAGCTGACAAGCATTTGCCTCAGTCAGTGGCAGAAGAGTTTCAGAAAGGAAACCCTTCTAATGTCAAGCTCAAGCTTATAGAAGGTGCAGGCCATATGCCACAAGAGGATTGGTAAGTCAATCCATTCCAGCTTTACGATCAGCTGACATAACTTATAACACAGTTTCAATTTCTGACCAGTATATCGCTTTAACAGGCCCGAGAAAGTTGTGGAGGTTTTGAGAGTGTTTTTCTAGTTTCAACAATCATCGGGTAAATCACCATTGTACATTCAAAGTTAATCTCGTGCAAGTATTTTCTTTTGGTTGAAAGGTGCGGGATGCTTATCATGCTTTCTCCATAGTATAAATATTGTTTAATTACAATTGTTCTGAATTAAACAGGATATTCAATTAATTCATCGGTTTATGTTCTTAGTCAAGTGACTGAAAAAAATGAATCTTCCCACACAAATTGCTTCATTTCTCATAACTAGTCAAACAATGAAATCCAAGAAGCTACCATTCTATTAGTGGAGCCTTAAAGTTTTGTTCTATTGTGCAGCTATAAGTTAACCCTCAATAAGTGAAAGTCTTGATTTGTTTCAATTTTGGGCTTAAAATTCCGCCGTAAAGATTGAAAAATCCACTGTCTATTGAAGAGTAGAAGGCTTGGGTGAAGAATTTTTCGCATTTTTTGGATAAGTAGAAGGCTTGGGTTGGGTAAAAGAGTGGGGTTGAATCAGTCATGAGGAAAACAAAGAAAGAGATGGTGCAGTTATTTTTCAGATAATCTAAATTTCTTAGCTTCTGGAATTGGATTCCCGAGTTTAGCAAATTCAACTTTACAAGAAAAGGTTAAGAAATGGTTAATTTTTGTTATCAGTTTCCACATCTCTTTCAGACACAGAAAAACCATTGGCAACTTGCAAATCTCCATCAAGTTTTCGTGTGTAACACCTGCTCCTCTCTCTTTCTGCTAGTGCAACAAGTTTACGGTCAAATGTGTATACTATTAAGTTTTAAATCTGAGTGGCAGTCAATTTCCAAGCCTTTTGATTTCTCCCAATTTCGTATTGCATGGAAAGAATCCTTGATAACTCTGTGCAAGTGACCCATTCCAACCTTCTATTTTGTTTGGGTTTGGAGGTCAAGGTTGTCCGGGTAACAAATTTCTTAGTTTGTTTGGTTTTTTTCTTTTCTTTTTCTCTATTTTTGTGGTGTGGACTCCACCGATGCTTATTGTTAATCTGATTTAAATCTGGACAATTCGTAAGGAGTTTCCTCTCCTTCCTCCTCGACTCACACTAAACTTGCCTTTGAGCCAGTTTGCTTGTGCATCCAATCTGTTTGCGTCATGTAGTATGTGTTAGAGAGCTTGAAGCTCACGTCGAGACAATGAAGATAGTTCTATGTGCTTTATCCTATACTGTGAGTATTGTTTTAATTAGATTTTTATCATTGTATTTTGGATGGAGTTCTTTGTAAGTGTCACTGGGCTTTATTGAATGTGAACATTTTTATTGAATGTGAACATTTTCTCCCGATGAAAAGAAAAGAAAAAAGAACAAGTTCAGAAATTTGAGAGTTGTGGTGTGGTAAAGAATCTATAGATGTACAAAATGAAGACTGGACACTAAGGCCTCGTTTGTTTAACCGGAGATTAAAAGATGGGATATGAAATCCCATGGGATATAGGTGGACTATGAAATCATTGGGATATTGCTCAGGATATCAATGGATGGAGAAAATCCATATCCGGTGTTTGTGTTCAACGGGATATAGCCATTGGGAAACACCGATCATGGCATGTTTTTCCCATTTTGTCCTCGTGGGTTTTGGGTTTTGCGTTTTTTTGGTCAATGACCAGAGTAATAAATTTCACTTGTCTTTGTGTTTTGGGCTATCATCTGAGTAGATAAACGTAATCCAACGGATCACCAAACCAATGAGAATAATGACTTCGTTTGATTAGCACATTCTTTTTCAGCAAATCAAAAAGAAAAAATGGGGCCTGAGATTGATTCTTGATTTGTAGTGGGTCTACAATCACAAAACAAAAATGGGGCCTGATATATGTGTATGTATTATTATAGGTCTTGTTTGTTAGGGGATATGGGGTTGGGATTTGGGGTGTGTTGGAGTGGGTCCCATTTTCCATTGTTTGGTAACCTTATTTGGGATGGGATTTGAAATCCTCACCCAATTTTAATCTCCATCTGTACGGCCAATAGAATCCCATTGGCGGGGGATTTGGATGGGATTTCCCCATTTTAGTGCAAAAAACCGGATATCTTGAGCAATATCCCGTCGAACACAAGCACCGGATATGAATTTTTCCCATCCATTGATATCTTGAGCAATATCCCAAGGATTTTATATCCCACTCATATCTCATGGGATTTCATATCTCATCCATTTATTTCCGGCCAAACAAATGAGGTTAGAGTTTATATAGCCCGGGCAAGAGACTAATTTGCTCGCATTACTTGATAGATGGGATTTCAAATACCGTACGAGTTACGACAGTGGGATAAAACTTGACTGGGGATATGAAATCCCATCCAATTTAGGAGCAACAAACAATGGAAATTGTGCCCCACCTCTTAACATCGCACATCCCATTCTCAAATCCCCATAACAAACATGTCCCAACTGAACTGTCAGATTTGAAGTGCTGGACTTGCCAAGAAATATGCCCAAATAGATCTCTTGTGGTGGTGTACATCTTCATGCCAAGAAACTTGAGACTTGAGTCATCATCTAGCCAAAGTTAAAGATAACTACCATGGGATTTAAGCTTTGGAACGAGGGAAAAAAAAAAAAAAAAAACTTTGGAACGAGAAAATATTATTCAAATTATTTCGTGAGTGTTCTATATAAATTAAAAAAAAAAGGAGTTATTTTTAATCCAAATTTGTATTCATTACTCCCTTATCGTTAAAGTTGAATAGAATACCTTTCATCGCCTATCTGCAGACGAAGTTGAGGTTTGGAGGGTTGAGGTAGATAAGAAAGGTATGAAAGTCAAGCGAGTTTCAATTGAGGATTAGTGGGACTCAAACCAATATTCAAAACAATAGGAGAGGAGTTTGAACGGGCTAACACAAGAAGAGAATTATTGCATGGAAGTGCTAGTGTGGGACGATCCAAAATGGTATATCTTCGCTTTAAGACGATAAATTTAACGATTCAAAAAGGTCTTCCAAGTTTTTTAGAAGTCACAAGTTGAAATCCAGAGAGGGTGACTATTTAACCATTTAAACTAATAGTACTAGATCATTTACACTCTCTTTTTTTTCCTATCAAAATCATTGCACTATTGGGAAGAAAAATTCATTAATGATTTAAAAAATCCGGAGCAATGGGACAAGAGAAGGCTCCAGAGAGAGAAAGAGAGAGAGGCCGAGAGGTGTGAGGGAGAAGCCAACCTTCTTCATCCTCCTCCTCCTCTCCTCTCCTCTATTGCACCCCCACTTGGTTTTCGGCAACCCCCATGGCAGGCATATCTTCTCTCCTCTTCCCTTGGCGGCCGAAACCCGATTTTTGGGCAAAGGGGGAGCCGGATATGGGGATTCTAGATCCGAACTTCCATCATCGGCGGCGGTGGTGGCGTGACAACTCCGACAAAGGCTTCGGCGACTTTTCTATTTCTGTATTTTCGGTATTTTTCAATTTTTCTTTGTTTTTTGCCTTTTTTTTGTTGGTTTTTTTTTGGTAGGTTGTATTAGGGATTCCATTTATTGTGTTGAATGGAAATAATTTCTTCTGGTTAAAAAATCCGGGAAAAAAAATCTAACATGAATTCTCGCTTTAAATTGTTATTATACAATTTTAAATGCTTATAATCAATAACTATCTTATGTGTTCAAGATATATATAGCCTAAGATGAAATCTTAAAGTGAGGTGCTCTTGATATGCAAAACTAAATTGGGCAATAAGTGTATGTAACGGAGTTTCTGAAAGAAAAAAAAATTGCATTAGTCTTTTTGTACTTAAATCATTTCATACCAAACGGTCCAAACACATATATAATGTTGTCGTCTTAACTTCAAATTTTTTATCAATCAGTTTTCATTTTAAAAATTTCAACATTCAATTTTTTATTCTTGACTGTTTAGCTTTCCGTTTCATCAAACAACACTTATGTTGCATATTGCCCCGTTATGCTAAGGTTTTTTTTTTTCTTCTTTGTTGATGGATTGTAAAAAAATAACCTGTCTTGAGATTCGAAATAAGTTGACTTAAAAAATACAGAATTTTTTTCTAAAGACCAAGTTTGAGGCTTTAAAGTGTATTTAGTCAAGCTTAACTTATTTTAAGGCCTCCAATACATTGATGTGAATTTTTTGAGAATACAAGAACAATACCCAAAAAAAATACCCTTAATAATAAATAAAAAATTACAGAAAGAAACCAGATACATCCCGTCACTTTTCATTTGCCACTGATCGAACAAGACAACCCTTGAAATGATAGGTAACTGCTGATCGAAACACTTCAAATTTTTTACCCACCTGTCCCACCCCTCACTCTCTCTCTCTCTCTCTCTCTCTCTCTCACACACACACACATGCATGGTTGGGACAATTATTTTTCTCTCAAATTTTCGGGTTGGGGTTCAATTTTAGGATTCAATTTTAAGGGATTTAGGTTCTTTAGGATAGGGTATAGTGGGTTTAGTCATATTGGGTTTAGGCACTTAGGGTGCACTTTCCAATTATAGGGTTTTAGTGGTTTAAGCACTTTCATAGGGTACTCTAGGGTTTTAGACACTTTCATAGGACACCCAAAGGTTTAGGTTAGGTACTTTTATAGAGTACCCTAGTGTTTAAGTTTACAGTGTACTTTCCAATTATAAGGTTTTAGTGGTTTAGGCACTTTCATAGGGTACCCTAGAGTTTTAGGTACTTTCATAGCGTACCATAGGGTTTTGGTTTAAGCACTTTCATTAGGTTTGGGGGCTTAGGCACTTTCATAAGGTTTAGGGAGTTTAGGCACTTTCATGGAATGTACAGGTGATTTGTCCTCTTGACATTAAAAAATTAGTTTGTCTTATTTCCATGATTGATTCCTATACTATGTCCTTATGGAAGGAAGACCCTAAAAAATAAACTGAGGGGGTGTTCTACTAACAAAAAACTATTTTTTCTAAAAACTGAGACAGATCATTCTCTCACAATACATCACATAAAAAACTGTGAAAAATCAATTTTTTCAAAACTAACTTAATGGAACACCCCCTGAGTTGGTGGAAGGAAACCGAAGTCTTGTCTCGTTGTGATGATTGATGAAAAAGTGGGTGCAAGTCAGCCTCATGGATTATTATAAGAGAGTGTTTCAGAGTTTTGTGCAACCAATATTTTCATCTCAGAACTCAAGTTTTTACCCTTTTTTTTATGTCAAAGAAACTTATGTGCAAGAGTGAGCATGGCAACAATTAGCACCTCCAAGTGGGCCCTTCTAATTGGAGCTTTAATTTCTTGGCACGTGCATCACGTGCACAAGTATTTTAATGGTGAACTGCAACACTTGATGTGATATCCTCATAACTGTATCTATGGCTTTCACATTTGTATTGTATAGCTTAACCCAGCAATGCTACATATTCAGAGATTTGTGGGCTGGTCCTGTGAGTGGGGCTTACACCCCAGCAAGTCTTGGTAAAATTACACACGGAAACTTGATTTCTCGTTAGGTCCTCCCAATCCAGAAAATACCCACCGGCCAACCACAACCCTTGATTTCTCAAGGGCTACTGATTCCAAAGAGAACAGTTAAATACTACATACATATTAGTTGTTGTCTCTTAGAAGCTAACCAACTATGACTGCAAATTATGTACTCCATACTTATTTCTCGTTGGCATTTAAGGTACCCTATGAAAGTGCCTAAAATCCTAGGGTACCTATGAAAGTATTCAAACCACTAAAAAACCTATAATAAGAAAGTGCACCCTAAACCTAAACCCTAGGTACTCTATGAAAATGCATAAATTCTAAATGTACGGTCTAAATTCTAAAATGTACATTCTAAATGTATGATCTAAATTCTAAATGTACAGTCTAAATTCTAAATATACGGTCTAAATTCTAAAATGTATAGTCTAAATTCTAAATATACGGTCTAAATTTTAAAATGTACGGTCTAAATTCTAAAATGTACATTCTAAATTTAGGGTACCCTAAACTGTAGGGTAGGGTACCCTATGAAAGTGCCTAAACGGTTAGTAAAAACAAAGAGTAACGACGACGATGATGGGAAAAAAAGTAAAATCCTCAACCATATTTGTGCCACAGGACCTCTCCAGCAGTAAATTTTAGCCCACGACTCGGTGGGCAAAAATTCCAAATAATAGGACCGGCCAATAGATTTCCATATCCTCATAACTATATCTATGGAGAAATTTTTGGGTGCAAATGGGGTACCACGTGGTACCCTTGCACAACATCCGAGCCGTCCAAAAATGCAACAGACGGCTCAGATTGAAAGTGCCGGACGGATTTCAAAAAAAAAGAAAAAAGAAAAAGAAAAATGGGTTTCAATCCGAGCCGTCCGTTGCATTTTTGAACGGCTCGGATGCTGTGCAAGGGTACCACATGTACCCTACCCTATTTGCACCCAAAAATTTCTCGTATCTATGGCTTTCACATTTGTATTTGTATAGCTTAACCCAGCAATGCTACATATGCAGAAAAGTTGCTCAAAAGTACCCAGAAATTTACAATGAATGGCTCAGATTCATTTGAGAGGAAATCTCAGCTATTCATTACAGTTTTCTGGGTACTCTCTGGGCAATATTTCTGGGCACTTATCATTTTCCATAGCTTTAATATACATAGGTAATCCCTTACTAACAAAAGTACTTAATATAGGTAATCCATGGAAAATTGGGCTCAGTTTGTCATGATTCATGAACTCCATTTCTAATTAGAAAAATGCTAAAAACAACTCACTGGGTTGTCTTACAGGTTCAAAAAGTGCATTAAAATAAGTAAAAAAATGCATAAAAAATGTGTGAATAAGTGTTGAAAAAGTATTAAAAAAAAAGTGCATTAGAGTTTTTCATTATTTATTTATCGATATCTTAGTTTATTCATAACCCACTAGGCTGTCAACCGAATGACCATTCTGATTTAGGAGAGTTATTCAACAATAACTTCATATTTTAAGTTGAATTCGTCGATTCGACTTGCTTCAAATTTTTTTTTTTTTGAAAACATAAATTCAACTTCCGTACATATTTTAATCTTATTTAATTAAAAGTAGACATTTTTGGCCTGTGCTGTACCTTCCACAAATTCCCATGCAATATTTTAATGAAAGCAAACAAATGTGCAGGCCGGGCTATTCAATTGGAAAGGAAAATACTAATGTGTGTCTATTGATCATAGGCTAAGATTGAAAAAGTGTATTAAAATATATAAAATTGTATTGAAAAGTGTAAAATGTGTATTGAGTGTGTATTTGTTTTATTTATTTGTGTGTTTATTGTGCACCTATTGAACACACGTTAGCAAAATTCTTTAATAAAAAACTTTATAGAGAGTAAGGTTGAATAATTTGGATCAAAATAAGACATGCGGTGGGTCCATCTCGCTCCTTGAATATGTAAACCTTTATTGAAATTTTGAAAAAGTGAAAAAACAAAACATGTGAATGAAATGTATAATACTCCGTAGTTGGGAGGTTTTGTCCTCGTCCTATGTGGTTACTAACCTCAGCCCATCTCCAAAACCCTAAAATGAATATGACACATTGAGAAAAGATTTTGTAATTGGGTCGTGCTAACCTTTTGTATGTAATGACAAACAAGTTCGGATATCAATACACATTTCACGGTTATCAATATGCTTTCAGGGATATCAATACACCTTTATCGGATATTGATACACTTTTTACACATTATTGTCGGGTGGAGGTTATCATTTTCCCTTATAATTAATCCTATTTTTTTTTACTTCATGGAGAGAATCTTAGACGATCCATCGTCTTTTTTAGAGATTTGATCTCCAAATTTACTTTTAGGTCTCCAAAAAATGGAGACTACACTATCATTCTAGAGACCAAATCTCTTAAAAAAACGATGAGTCCCTCCAAGATTCTCCATAAAGTGCAAAAAGTTGAAGAAAAGAAAGAATAAATTATAAAATCTCCCCTTAATATGTCACATTCATGCTCCATTTTGGAGATGGGTTGGGATGCTCTAAGGCCTTGTTTGGGGGGGGGGGGGGGGGGGGGATTTGGGGGTGGGTTGGAGTAGGCTCTATTTTTCAATGTTTGTTCTCTCTTTTTTGCATGGGATATGAAATCCTTACCAAGTTTTTATCCCCATCCGTACGGTATATAGAATCCCATTTTAGTACAAAAAAAAATGCTTTCCACTGGTTATATCCCGTTGAACACAAACACCGGATATGAATTTTTCTCATCCATTGATATCCTGAGCAATATCCCAAGAATTTCATATCTCACTAGCTCATATCCCATGAGATTTCATATCCCATCTATTTATCTCCGGCCAAACAAACGAGGCCTAAAAGGTTGATCCCATGGGCATCATTGAGGTGGTGCTGGTGATGATACTGCAAACAACATTACAATAACATGCCTTTGTAGATCCCCATGCATATGAGAGAGAGAGAGAGAGAGAGGGGCAGGGAGGGAGGGAGGGGGAGAGAGATTGATTTTGGTTCAACGGGCCGAGTGTTTGAATCAGCTTACGTGCATTTTAACTAATTTCTTCCCAGTCCAATCAAAAGCAGTCCGTGTCACTTTTGATGCATGACACTACTTGAGAGAGAAATATATATTACTTGCTAGTACTTGTGGGTAAAAGTCTCAACAACTTACATAAGTTTCATGACACTTTTGATCTTAAAAATTGATCTAAAGTAGGTAAGGAATCTAGGAACATGTAAATTAAGAACAAGTTAAACAAGTTAACAGTTAACACCCAATGGGAATCTTAGGAGATAACATGTCGCAAGCAAGTCTTGGAATTTATATTCTTGATGGAGAAAGAATACGAAAAACAACAAATTGTATATGTTAAATATTTTAAACTTTGATAATTACATGAATTATAAAAATGTTACTCTGGTGTGGTAAATCAAGGGGTTGATTCTGAGTGTGATGTCTGGGTTGAAGTCTTGATGCTGACTTCATTTTCTCTTATGTTCTTTATAGAGATTAAGAAAAATCAATCAAGAAACATTAAAGATTTAAGAAAAGTCAAATTTTTAGTGGTCTTATGTTACCTTTTAATATTCTCCCCTAGAGTTCAAATTATTTCCACCGACAGTAGAAATAAGTTAATCCCTCATATCTAATAGTCCCCCAAAACGGTTTTTCTTCTTGATTGTACATTGAAGAACATCATTGTGTCTTCTTCTTCTTCTTCTTTTTTTTAATGGGATGAGATTGCTAAGTTCAAATAAGGGCGATGAAGAGGAATTATGAAACCCCAACAAACATTTGACAAGTGAGCTACTCATCACACAGATTTCACTAAGACGAGGAGCTTCTCAAGTTCTCACTCCTTGACTCTATTTTGAGAATTCATATCGAGTAAATTATCTTTATACAAGATTTACACTTAAACAGTTGAAAAATAAATCTTAAGAATCTAGGATGCATTTTGAGTAAATTATATCTTTAGACACGATCGGCGATCCACATCAATGTTTTATAATTATTTTTTTTCATTAGTAGGAGAGAGTATACAATTCAAACCAAAATTCCTCACCCTTCCAAATTCTGGTATATTTTCATTGACCTCCATATGATACTTTGTAGTTACAAGAGATTTTAGCATTTTGCCCCCTCCAAATGCTTAAATATTACAGTTACATATGTATAATCTTAATAACTATACTAGTCCCTCTAAAATCTAAATAATCTGTTCACCCCTCCCATAAACACATGGTGTGACCAAAGGCTGCCTACTTTAGGAGTAGGCTAATGGTTGTGTTTTGTGATGTGGTTGCTGTCTTTATGTAGTTGTTGTCTTTATGTATTTTGCTTTGTTATTTGTTTCCCCCGTATACTGCCTTTATTTATTTTAACGCACTTCTCTATTTCCTAAAAAACAGACCACCACGGGCCCCACAACCACAATTTAGCATACATTTAGCTTCGATTTTCCTATTTAGGAAGTGAATTGGGCATCACTAAGGGATGTCTCAAATTTTCATTTGCGAAAACGGAAACACTTTACCCTATTAGAGTAAGGCTAATTTTAGCCTAAAAAGTTAAGCATGCTTTTTTATTTTTGACTTATGAGGGGGAAACGCAAAAAGGTTTTTTTGACTTATTTTGGCCTAAAATGTTGCAGGAGTTACTTATTAACCCAAAACAATGACTTTTTGAAACTCAAAAAAGCAAAAGGTATGCTTAACTTTTTAGGTAAGCCTAAGTCATTCTTGTGTCAAATCCTATACCAAAGCCAAAATTAGGCATTAATAATAGCGGCTGTGTTTGGTTTGTAGTTTAGTTTAGTTTTGATGATGTAAGCAGATGTAATGAGTGGAGAGAGATAGAGAGAGAAATGAAGAAAATGATGATGTCAACAAAACTAAACCCCCTAACCGAACAAGGCCAGCAAACTCTCCAACCTTGTGCCAAACTCAATGCCAAATTTTTTACAACGCCATTCTTGTTCCAAATTTTGGCATTCAATTTGGCAATTGCCAATCACATCATCCAAGCCATTTAATTAGCATTGAAATGTGTAATGGGTATAATTCAGTAGTTTTGGATTTGAGATTGTGCCGAATGACACTAAATCAATATAGCAACATTGCTATTTTGTACAATATAGTAAGCCAAAAAATGACTTTGGCAATATTCTTTTGAAGCCAATAGATGGACTTGCTCTTGTATTACTGTACTTGGGGTAGGTTTCAACAAAAAAAGGGCCAACTTGACTTGGTGGGTTAAATGGCTTTTTGAGTTGTCTTAATTCAAAATTTTCTCGCTTTCGTTACTTTTGTGTTAAATTTTGTGGATTATAGGTTCATTTTAACGAGAGGAATTAGAAAAGTAAAAATTATGACCGCAACCCAATTGTTTTTGGAAAAATTCAAGAAGAAGCCCCAAAAGCCGGGTTTTGGGGTTTTGGTCATAATTTTTTAGGGGGCGTTTGGTAACGTTTTTCTTTTCTGTTTTTTGTTTTTGTTTTCAATTTTTTTTCAAAACTAAAAATAAAAACGTGTTTGGTAATTTATTTATATTTTGTGTTTATTAAAAACATTTTCAAAATTTCTGAAAATTTTCAAAACACAAAAAAGGTGATTTGCCTTGTTTTCAAAATAGGGTCATTTAAAAGCAAAAAACAGAAAACAAAAATTTTATTACCAAACATGTTTTTTTTGCTTTTGTTTTTATCAGCAATAAACATGATTTTACTTTTAGTTTTTTAGAAACAAAGAATAGAAAATAAAAACATTACCAAACACCCCCTTAGTTTTTCAATTTCTCTCGCCGAGACGAAATAGCTTAACGCAAAACTAACAAACACAAAATTTTGTTGAATAAAGACAAAACTCAAAAAGCCGAATTAGCCTACACTTGAATATTGCTTCTTCTTTTTTTCACCTTACGTTGGCATGATACTAATGCTGCTAAGACACAAATCTTAACATTACAAGTAATGTTTTTTTTTTTTTTAATATTATTATTATAAAGCGGAGGAGTCGAGAGGCTTTAGAGAGAGAGCTGGGGTGGTTGGATTCGCATCGCCCCCCTTTCCCGTTCTTGCCCCGTTCCTTAAATCCCCCTCTGATCTCTCTTCCTTCATCCTCATCCCTCTGTCCCCCTTCCGCCCCAACTCTCTCTCCTTCCCTTCCTCATAGTTGTGTAGTGGTTGAGATTTTCGTAGGGATGGCAATGGATAGAGTGTGGATCGGAGGATCTTATTCTACCCTCAATCCCAATTGGGAATTTCTTCCCATACCCACCTCCCATTGTAGATCGGGTCTATTCGAGTAAATCCATACCCAAACTAGTTGAACAAAAAAGAACGATAAGATCTAAACAAAAAGAATTTACGTAATTACGTGTCCTACAATACAAAGACAACCATTTAAAACAAAATAGAATAGAAAGTTACAAAGAAAAATAGTCCACCAAATATACTAAGCATGTATAGTTTTAATCCGAAACAATATATACAAATTATACATATATGCGCACTTGCACACTTGTATGTACACACATACATATACATTTGTATATTATATGCAATTTGAAACGGAATAGGTACGGGTATTCTTTAAGTTCTACCATATTCACTCCTATTGGATGAAAAATCGAGTAATATTCGCCTTCAAATAGGCGGGGCGGGGCAGGTATCCATCGGGTTTGGGAGAAATTGTCATCCATAGATTCTCGTCCACAGGAGAGAAGTTCTCCCACTACCCCATCATTTTTGGAAGGTGACAACCCAGATCTTCCAATTTGGAATCTCTAGTCCTCAGATCCGAACCTGGGTGTCGGATCTGTGGGTTTTTCAGCAGCAGCGGTGGTGGTGCTTGACAGCTAAGACTGCAGTGGGAGGAAGAGATGTGGGGCTCCGAACGCTAATACCCTTCTGTCGTCTTCCTCCAGCCACATCCGAGTGGATTGGTGGTTTTCATCGCTGTTGTTGTACATTTTTGCGGCTTTTGTATTTTTTATTTTGTGTTCTTTCCTTGAATTTTCGGACCAGTAGTGTCCTTTTTTAATCTAATAATATAAGTTATGTTTCTGGTTTTAAAAAAAATAGTAATGTTTTTTTGAGAATAATATAATGACAACTGTTATTGTCCTATACTAACTGTTTTCCAGACCGAGTAATCCAATGAAGAACTAGTCAGGAGCAAAACCGTAGAAGGATTTGGTGGTAGCAGAGACAATTGGTCAAATTGATGGTCATTGGAGTTTGAGTGAATCATTTGGAAGTTGTACCCAAAAAAAAAAAAAGAATCATTTGGAAGTGATGAGTGGTACTTTTATTTTTTTTTGAGAAATAAGAAGAATTTCATTAATAAAGACTAGTACAATCTACCGAGTACAAATGAAAACAGACAAGATAACACACACCACCAAATCAAATGAGTGGTATTTATACGAAAGAAATATTTTCTCGTGTCATTGGTATAAAACAAACACTTATAATGACCATAAAAATTTGACAAATTTGAGGATTCCAGCTATAAAACAAATACTCACGTTTGACAAATTTGGTGGCTACCCGGTGGTGTCTGTTTCCTGTCAGATCTGGTTGTTGGTGGCTGTTATTCTTCTAGGGTTAGGTTTGGGGTTTTCTTTGGGCCGGGCTTTATTGTAAAATTTGGGCGGTTAAGGCCTATTTGGGACGTTGATCTTCATTGTTTCTATTTGGGTTTTTAGACCTACAGGTGTTTAGGGCTTTGCCCTTTGGTTTCGTCCAATTTTGGTTGGATTCCCCTTCCCCTTTCCCCGACTTGATGTACCCCTGTCAAGTTTTAATAAAAAAATTTGCCAATCAAAAAAAATAATAATGATATGTGATTGCAAAATTTGAAGGGGAGAAAATTACATTAGAAAATAAGGTTGACCAAAGTTTAATTCAGAATAAGGTTGAGTGAAGGAATGAATTTTTTTAAGAAAACTTTCATTCTTTTTTTTTTACTGAGTTTGAGTAAAAAATAAAGTAAGAATATATAGGAGATGTGCACGAATCAAACGACTGCAAAGACATTTTTGTTCGAATTCTTGCCAGACTATTAGAATATTAATTTGTGTCAAAATATGTTCTCGTTATTTTGATAATCAAACTCCACAATTTGTCTACGAGGGTTCAAAATACACTAAACGACAAACTTCCAAGTGTGATTATTAAGGATGAGTTTTCACTATAGCATTTTCCGTATTTTCTACCATATTTTAGGTATTTCCTCACAAGCCATTTCCCTCACATACACCACAAAAATACCATTTAGCGGAAACAACTTTTAAATGAATTTGTCTATGATAAACCAAAATGGTTTTGTTGGAAAATTTGTTTACTTTTTGTGATAAAACCTTTCTTGAATGTAATAAAATCGGAATGCAAAACCTGAAAATTGATGAAATGAAATGATGATCAAGGCGAGTGTATTCTCCTAACACTACTTGATCTTCACCGAACGGAAGTAGCACTCCAATCTGTTCGGTAGGCGAATCAAACTTGTCTATATTCTCTCCAATGAAAAGACTCTCAATGAAAGTGTAGAAAAAATTAACGACTTGCTAAAATGAAAGAAGATGTCATATATATAGGCAAACTGGTGACTCTACGAATAGTCACAGGGTAAAGAGACACATCTGTTCACGAAAGGATGCGTCCGTCCATAGCGAACAGGTGCCACTAAGAAGACACAACTCTAAATCAATTCAATTTTCATTCACACTTTAAATAAAATATTATATTCAAAATATTTTTTCCAACAATCCCCCACATGAATGAAATTAACTCAATAACAAATGCAACAACAATGCAAACAACAGAGAGAGTACATGTGGAAATTTCCTACATGGGGTTAGGTAGCTTTTGGCTTTGAACCTCGCCTTGTGAATAACTATCGGACTTACTAGCTAACCAGTGAACACGATGTCTTGAACTGTTCAGCCGTTTGTGTAAGTCAAGACAATAGTCAACATACAGAATCTTCCCGAACACAGTTGGTTCTTATGGTTGTGCCCATTTTGGCCCTAGAACACGCGACTGGTTTCAGAGAGTATTTTTTTTAAAGAATTCAGCCTTAAAATTCTCATAGAAGCGGCCCACTTCACACTCACATAGGTGATCTCTTATTAAGAGTATCCTGCTATACCCCACTTGGATTTACCAAGGTATAAGAATCATTAAAAGTTAAACTTAACCTAAATCGCTGCAGGCATCACTGTTTCACCATAGGAATGAGTTGGAGAGAGATATCTCATCAGTCATACTCCTAAGTCTCATATAACTCGGTTGTCCTGTTGAACCTAGATCTTGGGATCTCCAGTCAACTAGGTTGGGTTGCCGTTATAGAGACTTTTAATTAGTAGGCTTTAAACCCATTCCCCTCGATGATCATTTGTTCTCTGGTCAAAACCATTTGGTTAACGGATCCGTATTTCATTATTGACCTTAAATGGTGCTAATTTCAATTGAGAACAAAGTGTTGTATGGTATTGTGTCTGCAATTATCACGTCAGGACTTACCATACTATCCCGTGCCTTTCTAACGTTGAGTGTCAAACTTACAAACACCAATCAAAGAATAATCTGCAAATTTTTTGCATAGAATTAAATTACTTGTATGAGTAATTTTCAAAAAAAAAAAAAAATCACGTATGAGTTGCTTGCAAACATCGAGTTATTTGCAAATAAGCACCTTCCCCCACAATTATGTGATAATCTAGAATATTCACATAATCACCTATAGTTTGACATGATTGTTTGAAGTCCGAACAGGTATCATTGTCACAACTATTAACTCATACTTGTATTTTACTAAAAAATACTAAGTCTACAATATCGAGACTTACCGTTCTTCGTGGCCCTCTATGCCTTTCCATCTACCGATAACCAGTGTATTATAAATCCTGGCACAGAATTGAACCACATTGGAACATCCTCTAAGAGATGGCTTAGCCACTTTGCTTACTAGTTTTTGTCTAATGCAATGAGTTGATCAGGCTCCATTGTAGACATTGTTATACACGTTTGAGGATTTCCGAATTAATGTTGCACTCCAAATGTAAAATTAAATCCACCCTTGGATTCGCAAACTTTAAATTAGATACTCATATCACAATACTTTGTTCATCAAATATAGTTCGACGTCTCCTAAGTGCAACAAACAACTTAATTATATGAAAATTATACATATTGCTTCCCCCACAATTCTGTAATCAATTCAGAATTTAGGAAATTAACGTCCATAGGTTATGACAAGTCTCAGACTATGTCAAAACTCTCTCTTCATCTCTTGTGTTTCAATACACGTCTGTAAGAAACAACCCCCACATTGAGTAACTCACCCAATATCGAGTAACACTTTACTCAACTTCCACGATTGTCCACTCAAAAAATTGCCACGACTTTATATTAAATGCAATATGCATTCTAAAGTACTCTTTCATGCTTATTAGATACTCTCCATAACATAAAAATCGATTACACTTTATTAAAAAATATCTTATGGGGCGTAGTTGTTTGACAACTACAAAATATCCGAGAAGATTATAGAGATATAAATATTTTAAATCTTAGTATCACATCAAACATAGCAGGCCCATCTGCTATGTTTATCGAAACATGAATTTGCATGTTTTATATTTCCAATCAATTTGGCTCAAACAGATTAGAGACACCACTATTTTGGCCCAAGGGACACGCACGTTTGAAACGGTGCTGAACGAAATGGGCAACCACTAATTGAATTGGTTCTGAAGTGAATCAACACGTTGGAATGCTTAAAGCAATTACTCCCTTGTGCTTATAAACCAATTCACAAAATCCAAGTTCAAAGAAAACTTCTACAAGGAATTAGCTATTAAAATAGTTTAAACCCAACAACTGACAATCGCGCGCGTCCCCAACGGTCACACTTCTTGGTTTAAACTTAAGGGGCACATCCCTTACTTCGAACCTAAGGGTCACATCTCTTGATGCAAACTCAATGGTCACACTTTTTGATTTAACTCCAAGGCCTTGTTTGTTAGGGAGGATATGGGGTGGGGTGGGGTGGGATTTGGACGTGGGTCCCAAAATCCATTGTTTGGTAACATTATTTGGGATGGGATTTGGTTTCCCCAGCCAAATAATATCCCCATCCGTACGGGATATAAAATCCCATGGGGGGTGGGATTTGGAGTTTTTAGTGCAAAAAACCGGATATCCCGAGCACTATCCCATCAAACAAAAACACCGGATATGAATTTTTTCCATCCATTGATATCCTGAGCAATATCCCAAGGATTTCATATCCCACCCATATCCCATGGGATTTCATATCCCATCCATTTATCTCCGATCAAACAAACGAGGCCCAAGGGTTATATATCTTTGTCTATAAAACATTGTGACATTCCAGAGAGTTACACCATTTCAAACCTTTTTTTTTTCCCTTTTTTTTTTTTTTTTCAGTAAACACATTATATTCAATCTATCAAACAAATTCAGCCACAAAAATTGCATGAAAATAATCTGCATTGAACAAGATGCCACATCACAAATATGTTAGAAAACATCCAATTTGATAATGCAAAGGAGCAACATATACTACGTTGCACAAAATGGGACTACGTTAACATGACGGGGAAAATATGTCTATTCCCAAAAACCACCACGCCAGAAACCCAGTCATGAAATCAAGCAATGTTTCACATTCATGGGAACAGATGAAGCACAAACCTGTAAGTTCCATTATCTAAATCCCCCCCCCCCCCCCCCCCCCCCCCTGAAAAGGCCACATCCGTTTCTATATATCTCATAACTCAATTAAAAGGTGGCTTCAAATACATAACGCATTTCCCAACGGCAATTTATTGCCAACAAGGGTAACCGTATCTTACAATTTTTTTAAAAGTCGCATCTCTTCATATAAACTCAAGAGGCATAACTTTTGGTTAAACCTCAAAGGTTACAAAACTTGTCATATAAGACATGGTGGCAGTTTTTTAAGGTCACACCTTTTCGAGAATTAAAAGAGCCAGTCAAACCAATGCACCAATTACAACCAACACGAGTGAATCGTCGGGACGTTATTCTTCTATAATAAAACCAATTTCAAAAGATATGAACAAAACGGTGGGAAACTATAATCAGAGCACAAACAGTGTAAAATCCAGTGATAGCCGTTAAAAAGAAATATGCGACCAAGGAATTGACGGACTATCCAAGAGTTCTTTGGTTTAGCAACGAAAAGAAAATCTAAAATTCCAATCAAAAGTCGATACTTCTAAAGTACCCAGAGACAAAACAACAATAACAATTAAGGCTTATTTGATATAATATCCACTCAAGAGATTCAAAACCAATTTCCAGAAAGAATGCAAATTCACATTTGAAAACAGTAATTGATCGGAAGAAAAGATTCGATTCTAGATCACCCAAAGAGTGACTACCCATGAATAAACACAAATGTCATGGGGCATTGCCGTATGCCTTAATCAAACAATATAACAACTATTCATGCATGCACAATTTTATATGCAATTTTCAGTTTCTTCTTTAACAGGAAAAATACAAGTCAACAATCACATATCACAAAAATAAACATCTATTCTGTCTTAAGATTGTTGGAAAATATGTTTACGTTTTGTGATAAAACCGAAAATATGAATGTAATAAAATCGAAATGCAAAACCTGAAAATTGATTAAATGAAATGATGATCAAGGCGAGTGTATAACACTCTGTACTTGAGACAGATTCGCTCCCGCTACGGTGCTTACGGTTTGCATGAACGTCTATCTCCCAGCACTACTTGATCTTCACCGAACGGAAGTAGCACTCCAATCTGTTCGGTAGGCGAACCAAACTTGTGTCTGTATTCTCTCCAATGAAAAGACTCTCAATGAAAGTGTACAAAAATTAACGACTTGCTAAAATGAAAGAAGATGTCATATATATAGGCAAACTGGTGACTCTACGAATAGTCACAGGGTAAAGAGACACATCTGTTCACGAAAGGACGCGTCCGTCCATAGCGAACAGGTGCCACTAAGAAGACACAACTCTAAATCAATTCAATTTTCATTCACACTTTAAATAAAATATTATATTCAAAATATTTTTTCCAACAGGTTTTGGTGTATGGTATTCCAAAAGTAAGCATTCCAGACAGTGGCGGACGCATGATTTGTTCTCAGTGGGGACCCAAATCACATGTATTTTTACATTACTAACAAAAATTATAGTCTATGATATAAGTATTGCTACTTACTAGTTCTGAGAAGAAGACGAAATTGTATATATATACATAATTGCATATAATTTTATAACCACAACTGATGATAACTTGAAATTTTAGAAACTCATCAATTAGAAACTCATCAATTACTTTGTCACTCAAGAGACTAATCTTATATAACTTTTCCAAATTAACCTGAAAATATAGTATACTTAGTGTGATAATTGGGGAGGTGTGCAGGGGCCCGAGACCCCTCTTGCACTCTCCTCCATCTGCCGCTGAATCCAGATGTTGTGTGGTTTCCTCTATTCGTCACACCCACTCATGAAATTCTGGTAAGTATTCCAAATAATATAAACCAACACACACGCGCACACACTCACTCTCTCTATCTCTCTCTCTCCCTCTCTCTAAAATCAGAAAAATCGGAGTTCCTCTCTATAACCTCAGTGTTTTAATTTCTTCAACCATTGGGTGGAGTCCCCTCCCCTCTCCTCCCATCTTGATGTACCCTTTATCAAGATTTATCTAATAATACTTTTTGTGATAAAACCGAAAATATGAATGTAATAAAATCGGAATGCAAAACCTGAAAATTGATGAAATGAAATGATGATCAAGGCGAGTGTATAACACTCTATACTTAAGACAGATTCACCCCCGCTACGGTGCTTACGGTTTGCATGGACGTCTATCTCCCAACACTACTTGATCTTCACCGAATGGAAGTAGCACTCCAATCTGTTCGGTAGGCGAACCAAACTTGTATCTGTATTCTCTCTAATGAAAAGACTCTCAATGAAAGTGTAGAAAAATTAACGACTTGCTAAAATGAAAGAAGATGCCATATATATAGGCAAACTGGTGACTCTACGAATAGTCATAGGGTAATGAGACACATCTGTTCACGAAAGGACGCGTCCGTCCATAGCGAACAGGTGTCACTAAGAAGACACAACTCTAAATCAATTCAATTTTCATTCACACTTTAAATAAAATATTATATTCAAAATATTTTTTCCAACAGGTTTTGGTGTATGGTATTCCAAAAGTAAGCATTCCAGACAGTGGCGGACACATGATTTGTTCTCAGTGGGGACCCAAATCACATGTATTTTTACATTACTAACAAAAATTATAGTCTATGATATAAGTATTGCTACTTACTAGTTCTGGGAAGAAGACGAAATTGTATATATATACATAATTGCATATAGTTTTATAACCACGACCGATGATAACTTGAAATTTTAAAAACTCATCAATTAGAAACTCATCAATTACTTTGTCACTCAAGAGACTAATCTTATATAACTTTTCCAAATTAACCTGAAAATATTGTATACTTAGTGTGATAATTGGGGAGGTGTGCAGGGGCCCGAGACCCCTCTTGCACTCTCCTCCATCTGCCGCTGAATCCAGATGTTGTGTGGTTTCCTCTATTCGTCACACCCACTCATGAAATTCTGGTAAGTATTCCAAATAATATAAACCAACACACACGCACCCACACTCACTCTCTCTATCTCTCTCTCTCTCTCCCTCTCTCTAAAATCAGAAAAATCGGAGTTCCTCTCTATAACCTCAGTGTTTTAATTTCTTCAACCATTGGGTGGAGTCCCCTCCCCTCTCCTCCCATCTTGATGTACCCTTTATCAAGATTTATCTAATAATATTTTTGCCTATAAAAAATAATATTCCAAATGATGAAAACAGAGCACCAATAATGGAGTAGTTTTGTATAAAATAATATTGTTTTACTGTATTTTGCTATAGCATCTGGAATACTTACCACTGTATATGGAATATTTACCACAACATCTAAAATACTCACTTTTGTATATATACTTACTTTTTGATATCATCCGGACCACTAATATGCTAATACCATTTTGTCGTACCCTTCTAATTACAGTGGGAAGACAATATTTTTAATCAATGCGAAAATTCTAATTTACACTGGTAAACCAATAATCTACTTGCAAGTGGTGGCTAGTTTATGCGGTAGAACTCTTGAATGCCCCACACTGCATTTCGGGATCAAATCTCATTCCCCCCTCCTCATGTAATAGAGTAGGAATGATGAATGAAAAAAAAAAAAAAACAATAATCTACTTGCCACGTGTCACCAAGCCAACGGTCACCTTCTTACCCCACTTGTTTTTGTTTTCTTCCTAATGCATGGACTGTTCTTGATCTTAAAAGGGCCATCACATATTCACATGTATAATGTATTGTATTTAGAAACAGATATAGAGAGAGAAAGGGGAGGAGAGAGAGGGAGCAAATCAAGCTAGCAAGAAGGAGAGGTCAGGATTTCCCACCAATCCATTACAAGAGTAAAACACCAAAACCCTTATCCTATCTTCTTCTTCTTCTTGTTCTTCTTCAAAATCCCCCTCACAAAATTTCCTCACACACTCTCTATCCCCTAAAAGCTCCTCTGTTTTTCTTTACACTCTCCTTTCATCTCCTTCTGTATGGTTTATCAATTTTCTTGACCACCTCATTGGCTTGACTTGATTTTTCTTCAATCTTAGTTATCTAATTAATGATATCTGAATTGGGTTTTTGAATTTGCCTCCAAAGAAAGCCCATCCCCAAGCAAAAAAAGAAGAGAGAAAAAGAAAAGAAAATGGCCCCAAAATCAGGCAGAGCAAAGAGCAATAAAGCTAAGGCAGAGAAGAAGAAGAAAGAAGAGAAAGGTTAGCCACCCATTTCCACATACATATATCTGTATTATGTAGTAATAGGAATTTTTAATTCAATTCATTTTTTTCCATTTTCTTTTATCTGGGTATTAGTCTCCGACCCGAATTGATTGAGCTATAACCGAGTGGAATTGATTGAGATATAAGACTCGGTTTGGTTTTTCATTTATCTGATTATTAATTGTATCTACGTGATGTATGATTCCATTTGTCTTCTCCTTTTTTTCCAAATTTTGCAGTTGTACCTAATGTTCTTGACATCACTGTCATCACACCATATGAAACACAAGTTGTACTCAAGGTATTTTGGTTCTCTCTCTGTAGGCGTTGATTCTTATGGTAAAATTACTAGTATTTATTTAAAAATAATTTTTACAAGTACTCTTATGGTAAAATTACTATTTATTTAAAAATAATTTTTACGAGTGCACGAGACTCTCGCTACTTCAAACCTTCACCCGCAAACAGAGAGGGGAAAAATTACTCATTTATTTACTATAGATTATTGTAATTTAATTAAACTTATTAACTGCTTGATTTAATCATTTTAATTTTTCTGGAAATGAAAGGGTATCTCAACTGACAAGATACTTGATGTAAGGAGGCTACTAGCTGTCAATGTGGAAACATGCCACCTCACTAACTTTTCTTTAACCCATGAGGTAATTATTCTTTGAATTTTTTTTCTCAGCAAAAAGAAATTAATTTTCCTTCTGTTAATTAATTGCTTTCTGATTAATGTCAATAAAATTTCTTATTTATCAAAATTGTGATATTCTTTTTGGTGCAGGTTAAAGGACAGAGGTTGAATGATAGGTTTGAGGTTGTTTCACTAAAGCCATGTTTGCTGAGGATGGTTGAAGGTAGGTTATATGCTCATTCACCTACATCTCTGTATCTATATAGCTACAAATATCTACAATTTATCTATATTTATGGTTTGTGGGTCTTGTGCAGTTGTGCCATTAATAATTTTTTCTTTATTTGATTTTTGTCCTAACTTACTTTTGGACTCCTTCGCGATTTCGGAAATGGGTCTGTTTGTTTGTTTGACCGTATATAAGTATTGGATTGGATTATGTATATTCGAAGGAGCTAAATACCCAATCGAAATGGACGTACATATGACATAGTACATGATATCACTAAACATATGATACATGATTCTATGCGCGATTAGTCCAATAAAATTACATGTTCTATGATATATTTTCTTTTACTTTTAGTCTCGTCAAACATTTGAGCTATCGAGCTTAAATGCAGAGACAAGAATCGAAATCAAAAGGGGCCGAATCATGAAATAAATTTCTTTTTCAAATGAAATTCAATTATTCGAGCTTTTATGGAACAATTTCGATAAATTCAAGAATTAATTAACCTCGAGAATTATTGCTATCACATCATTCGACAATAACAAACAGTATTATTATCGCACGATATTATTTTACCATAATCAGCGTGCTCAAAACGAAAACTGTTCTTACTTTTCGTTAACACTTTGAAATTTTATAATATCTTTTTGTAAATAATCTATCAAAATATACAAACTATATACTTCAAATATAGGTATAGTGTAAAGTGATTAGTGATGATGGGTATATATATTTAATTTATTTATCATCCCTTGACATTCCAATCTCTGGTCAATGTGCAATAAACATAAAGGATCTCTTTTTCTAGGGATGTTTGGCAGGGTACCCATTCACAGCAGCATTCTGACCTATTCAAAGATGCCACAAATTTTATTTTAGTTTAATGCCGTGTAGGACAGTATATACATTATATGATATGATATACTAGTATCTGTATGAATAATTAGGGAGATTATTTTTCTGTAAATGCTTACCTAATTTGATAAAGACTAATTGCATGTTTTTCTGTTATTTAGTGGAGTAATAAAAATTTGGTGCAGGGGGTTCCTATCAACCAAAAAATGGCTGGTGGTTGGGGAGATGCCGTACACTTTTATAGAGCTAGGATTTCAACTTAGAGGCGGCGAAAACTTATATTATTGGTGATAAAAGATGTTGCACGTCACCGTAATGCGACTTCTTTTATTCGAGCCCAAAATGTTACGACATTTGAAATAGAATAATAAGGGTAATGTCAACTTTTTCAAGTTGTGTAGTTCATGCCTCTTGTCGTATAACCTCTTCGAGTACGAGACCGGCCTGCTCTGATTCTACCGATCTTTCTTTCTCCTTTAGCTGTAGCCTTATAATAAATATTTTACAAGCTATGCCACATAAATAAGTCTTAAATTATTTCCTTTGACCATATTTCTAAAAAAAAAGAAAAAAAGAAAAAAGAAGTGTAATCAAAATGGGGGACATGCAAGAGGCTCTTTTTAGAATACATTTGCATTATAGCTTGAAAGTCATTAATATCATAGGTTACTATTTAATTTTCTTATAATAAAAAATTAGAGATGACAAATCTATATAAGTTGACCATAAATAAATAAAACTTATATATATAATAAGGGATGGTAAATCGTTGAATTGATAACCGGCACCACTCATACCATTCGGTCATATATTCCCTCCATTCCACAAATTGTCTATTTTCACTAGTCAAATTTTGAAAAGATTATTCAATTTGTATTATTTTTTATGGTTTTAAAAAATATTTAAAATGAATATTTTTTGGAGAGTAATTACTTATTCTCATTTCCCTTTCTAGGCATTACCATATATTGGCTCACAGGTTGCAGTACCACCAAACCCTACTCACAAGCATAAAGTCATTGTTTTTTTTGAAATCCTTGCAATTTTTTTTTTGTGGTCTTTAGGGTTTATAAACTTGGGACCTGTCGACGCTGTCGTGCCTAAAGACTCTATACCCCCGTAGTAACCAATCTAAGCCGTCTATTCGACATTAGGGTTTATAAACTTGGGACCTGTCGACGCTGTCGTGCCTAAAGACTCTATACCCCCGTAGTAACCAATCTAAGCCGTCTATTCGACAATCAATGGTGGTTCAGATTAGGTAATTAATTTTCAAACCCTCCATATTGATATCCACACTCCCTTTGTTGTCTTTTATTGAAATTCAGCATAAAGATTTCACTAAAAGACAACAAAAAAAATGTGTAGATATCAATTTGAGGGGTGTGGAAATCACTTCCCTTTAAATTATTTTATATGAAAAGCAATCATATAAGTATTTTTGGACGGTTTAGATTGGACACTACAAGAAACCCCGATTCGTAAAAACAAGTATTGCTATTTCCACCACTGACAAGCATGTCTGTGGAAGGGTTTTGGGGAATATATGTTTTGGCCTGTGAAAAGAATCAACAAACTAAAAAACAAAAGCCACCCATCATCCAAGAGGACACCAAATAGATACTGGTTCAAAAAACAAAGTTAATTTTATTTTATGATGCATTGATAAATGGCTGTCCCAAAAGGTACCGTGTGATATTTTTTACTAATAAAAAAATTAAATTTTAGTGAGTATTACTATCATTTTTTTATTTTTATATCCAATGCTTACTAACCAATAGAAATTAAATAAAGGAGGGAATTGTTGCTGATTAAAAGAGTTTATGATCTAAGCATGTGAGTAATTGCAGTATTTTTATCCTATTTTATGGTATTTGTCTTATTTTCCCCTGATTTGAAATCCTTCTTAGTTTATCCCTCTCTCATTGCTTAACTTATTTAAATTTGATGAATTTTTCCTCTTATATAAGCACAAAGGAGTAAAGTAAGAGGGATTTTAATCCCCTGATGTTTCCAATTATTCGCGAATCAATACATGATTTTCTCCCTAAGTTAATTAAAATCTCACTACTCAATTAATTCGTCATAGACTCATAGTTGATCAAAAGAAAAAAAGATTCATTCCCCATAATTTTGTGATATCTCCTATTATAGTTTTCACATTTTTCTTTTTTTGTTTCAAATTAAATGTGTAATTTTTTTTCCAACAATATACATCAGCGGGAGCTAATGAGAAGCTCACTAGATTAATAACCGAAGAAAATTTGAAGTCTAACTATAGACTCGAACTGAGACCATCTCTTGAAAGCCGAGGGATACAACCAGATGAGCAAGTTCGTAGAGTAGTTGCTTCACAAGTTACATGCATTTACAATGTCTATTTTGTCCACCAAGTGTGCAATATTTACAAAAATACCACTGACGTTTTCAGAGGACTACACGGAGCCGTCACAATCGTTGGCACACGTGCGGAGGCTGCTGGACATCGTCGCGTGCACAACCCGATTCGCCAAACCCAAGGGCGGCGGGAGAGCCGCCGCCGGTGCCACAGAAGGTCGAGCCAAGAAGATCAGGGCACACGCGGCGGCGGCGACGGCGGGACCACCGTCTCCTCCTCCTTCCAATGGCGAAGTTCGAGCGTCGGAGACTTTGGCGTCACCGGTATCGGAGGGTTATGAGATGGCGGCGATTCATCCGATTCCGAAGCTCTCTGATTTCTACGAATTCTTCTCCTTCTCTCACCTCTCTCCTCCAATCCTACGTAAGTTTTTTCTATTTTCTTTTTCTTTGAATTTAGAAAGGATTAAAAAACCAACATTTCTGCAACCACTCACTCACGCGAACATTTCTGGGTACATACTCACATTGTCCCACTGTGCAGTATTAAATAGACTTTTTGTTACTCCACCTGTCTAGTTTTGTTTGCTGTATATGAAAAATCGCGTCATTTTGGTTTTAAAAATAAGATCTTTCCGAGAATAATTTTTTGAATTTTTTCACCGTTCAAAAGATTCAAAATATTTGTTGAGATCTTTTGTACGGTGAATGAAATCTGGAAAATTATTTCGGGAAGTAGTTTATTTTTGTAGGCCGAAATGGCATGCTCTCTCATACAAAGCAAATGGAAATTAGGTTGATCAGTTATAAAAACCATGAGAATTATCACGGCTCATTTTTCTCAAGACAAATGGAAATTTTTCAGACTGCTACTAATGTTCGATCAACCTCATATTTTGCACCCCCCGCGGTCGTTAAAATAAGATGTGAAACTCAAGCTATTATGCAGTGTGGTGTGTTTGAGATGTGTGCTAGAGGATTGTCCTTAAAAAATGGGAAAGGAATTGGTTTAGGTCTTTGATTCTGTAGGATAATGACTGAAGCCCCTAGTTTGCTTCTCTGGCTATACACAGATGTCAAGAGAGTGGAACAAGCGAAAGGGGAAGAGGGGCAGAATGGTGATTATTTCGAACTGCAGGTGCTATTCTTTTACCTTTT